>NJRQ01000067.1:177508-199496 GCA_003063805.1 Aphaenogaster ashmeadi
ACCTCAGCCAGGATTTGAACGTGGACCTCCCTGTACTCCGTTTCGGGCGTCGTAGCCAGTTCGACCACCGAGGCATGTGATAATATTTATGGCAATAACCGATGATGTTAAGAAGAACGTATACGTTTCGTGTGACACCGTTATCTGGTCTGGTGTATAACAAACTTTAAATTAAATTTTCTTGTCTTGCCAGTCGGGTCGACTTAAAAATTTATCACATATGTTTATTACTACTGGCGATTTAGAAAATTAAATTTAAAGTTACATTTATATTGTTGAATAGGAAATTATAATATTGATGCACTGTTACTTGGTGTTTACCGGGTAGAAGTAGTTACAAGTCTACTGGTTCGGTTAATTTTAACTTAAAAAATTAGAATTTAAAAATATCTCGATGCTTTTACGTTCAAAAGCGCAGACAGCTTGTACGGCAGAAATAGCATTAGTAAGTGATTAGGTACTAATTAGATTAGCGTATTAGTGATATTTACTCGGTAATAGCGCAAGTTATTGCTTGTTTAGTTATTAATGATTCATATTTCTTCACTGGAATTGCGTGGGAATAAAACTAGTTAGACTTGTCATTGTTTCATGCACAGACGTCTTATACAGAACTTCTTATAGATATCAAGCTTTTGATATAATCATTTAAATCATTTAATATATACACTTTCTTTAATTAATAACGTATGATTACTCTATTGAAATAAATATTAAAAATATATTATTATATTTAAAAAAAAACAAAATGATTAATGATAAGACTATTCAAGAATTTTAGGCTACATAATTTCTTAATTACACGGTATTTACAGTCGTGTAGAGACCACAATTAAGATCTTCCCCACGTATTCTAAATTATAATGTTTCCCAGGAACGAATGATACAGAGATTTCTCTTTGTGCCAACTATGTTGTTATCGGAACTAGAATCCGTAACTTTCATCCTTGTGATTTCTACTTGTGAAAAAACTTATTGCTTTATTATCTTGTTATTAAAAATTTTTTAACAAAACTTGAATTATCTTCGGCGTGGGAAAGTATTCATATTAAAATAATACTTACAGTTTTATTATTTTGCTTAAAAAGGACACCGTCTACCACATGATTGCATATAAGCACACGTACAGTGTACATAATTTTTATTTTCATGCTAACAAATATATTAAAGCAACAGAGTTGCAATTTGACATTTTTACATTATAAATAACATTCTTTGAAGATTGTCGGCGCAGTTAATTAACATTATCAATTTAGTAAAATTCTATTTCTTTTTACTTATTTCATTTTTTAAATTATTTATTCCTATCACTTTCAAAAATATCTTTTAAAGATAGCAAGCAAAATTCGTTGAGTAACCAATATGGCCAATAATTTAAGCGGAACTAGCGTTTCTGTACCACATCAGATGGCTAATATCATACCACGCGACTTCCTCTGCCTGCCACACAGATCACTATTAATGAGATTTCAAAAGCAACGGTCATTGACCTGCACGGATAACATTATTTTACTTTCTCTACGTGTGTTATATTTCTGATTGTGTGATATATCTCCCATACATCTACTTGATAGTAGAAAACAATTTTACGAATCAATTAAAACAATCTGTTTCGTAAATTGGGAATTTACTTAATATACGTTGTCTATCCAATATATCGATTGTTTTTTTGGAAACTATTTCTAATTTCTTTATTTCACAATGAAATTTCCAATAATATAGAATAGCACACTATATAGTTTATTAGTCTAAATTTAGTATCCTGCATCAATATTTCCTTATGAAAACATAAGATTTAATAACATAAATTTAATTGATAATTTAAATGATAATTTTTAGAAATGTTTTAATACATTATGTACTATTAATCCTATATTTTTATAAATTTTGCCATTTTTGTCTGTACTTTATAAAGATATATAATTAAACTCCTATGTTTCACAAAAAAATATAAATTAATATAAGCATAGGAGTGAATAAAAAATTTAATATTTGACATAAAATAAAAAAATCTTCGTGAAAAATAGCTCCGTTTTCATTTTAAATTAATATTGGAATTTTAGATTTATATATAACTAATCGAGAAATCGATATAAAATATATATATATACAAAAATATATTGTTTGGAAATGAAAAATTAAATTATGATATTGGCATAGATTCTTATTCTGCCCTGTTGTTAGAATCTAAGTATAGATACTAGTTCATTTCCTGGTTACACGAACGATCACGATAAAGTATAATTTAAGGCGCTAAGCTTTTATTAAGCCTGAAGAAAGGTATCGTAAAGCATGCCGTCAACAGTCGCGATTTAGCACTAAATTGCTGCGTACGTAGCGTGGCGTTTTAAATCTGTAATAGCGATTTATTCAATAATGGAAAGGATTCCGTTGGGCGTTAACCATATATAGCACTGCCGTTCAGATCAGGTCAATAAAGTTCAAGATTTAGACGCTGTGATGGGAAAGTAATGTTGCACTTAACGTGTGAATGGATTAGCGATTGTGTTCGAACATTTAAATAATAATTAAATCTTTTCATTTAGTTAGTTTTTAAGAAATTTATGTTATTATATCAATTAAACAATAGATAAAAAAGATAATTTTTAATTATTTGGTTGTCAAAAAACTAGTTTGTACAAATATTATGTAATATTCCGTATGATAGCTTATAATTTTTAGTAAAGAATAAATTAAGTTGATCAATATATATATCACGCAGCTTTTGACATATCATTATTAAAACGCAATTCATACTATCTATTCTATCTAAATAAAGAAAGAAAAATTAATAGGGCAATTGTGTACTATACAAAGCTCTATCCAATTTACTTTGTAAATTATATATATTGGAAAAAAATAGTGATTTAATATTTAAATTAAAAGGTGAGAATTTAAAATGGAGAAGCCTCGATTCTGTAAGATCACGAAGTCCGTGCCAGATTATAGCAGATGCGAATCGTAGTCGCTGGCATTCAAATGCCAGCTCTTTGTTCACCAGTTTCCATGCCAAGAATTACACTTCTACAGATAGTTACCGTACATCTACAAAAGCAGTTCTTCGTATATATGTTTCGTATCTGCACGGATCGCAATAATTAGATGGCGCAGGATGCTCACGAATAGTATCAAGTAAGCGAGATCGGTTGGTAGTCGATAGTCATTATCCGTCGTCGTGATTTATCAGCAAACGTCGTGAGAAAAACCGTGAACTAAAAAAGAACATGGTGACACCGGAAGGTGCAGGAACGTCTTTTTACATCATTTAACACTTCGAACGGATAATAATTTTAAAGAAAAAAAAACGTAAGGAATGTCTTCATGTCTCGCGTACGTTAATTATCAGATTGCAATTATTGAGTTATGTAAAGAATAATGTATGCTGATGTCATGAAAATCTCTCGTGACAAGGGTTAATGATATCGAACGACCATGGCCCCCTTCGACTGATCTTACGTCTGAAAAGCGAACACGCTATTGGGGATGACACGTCGTCAATCAACAACAATGGTCGCGTTGACGTTGATATCGTTGCCTCGAGAATAAGACGCGCAATGATCTTTGTCATTATAATTCGTGGTACCGCCCATGAAGAGACAGTCTTGGCATCACGGAATCGCGCAATAATCCCGACGTTCATACCGTGCGAAATTGCCGGAAGGTTCTTACCTTCACTTAACATGAATCACGCTTGTAGAATTATGTTCGTCACATATGAAAGAAATGAAGATTATACTTTAATGTTAAATATTATCGTAGTGACATGATTGATTCGAAATAAATTTTTATAAAACACGTCTTCGATTAAAAATAATTAGCACGCTGTTCCGTTGCTCTTTCCGATAACATTCAATCTAAATCAATATTTCCTGTAATTTCCTGTTAATTAAGAGTGGAATCTTACATGAACAAAAATCTACGTAACTACAGGCTTTTACTTTCTAGAACATTAAATCATATACGAATATAGAAGCGCAAAGTCCAATCGTATGTATATTTCTCAGGTTCGCGTGAAATGTCGCTTGCACGATCATTCCATGCAGGTTGCATCTGTCAGCTGTGCGGAAACGTTTCGATGCAATCTTCCTGAACCCAAGAATGAGAAAGCCGTTTCGTGGTTGCGCCCATGTCACGGATGACGCGTGTCGTCATACAGGTAGTAATCGTTCTGTCCAACATATTCGCATAAATCTTACACGTGAATCCATAAATCCTATCAGATCTGTCGACCTAGACTCTCGATACACTCCTGGCAACCACTATATAATTATATTACCCTAGCAATTACTTCTAATTTAACGGCTGCGTACGAAGGCTTTGCAATGTTATTTTCAAATATACAGATCTGTAGCAGCACACTACAGCTCAGCAATAAAACAAGAGCATAAATACAACTTCATCGATCATAATTACAAAAAGTTTTAGCAGATCTCATGAGTAGTGAAATCGTGAAAGTAACTATTGATAATTATGAATTATGTATTCATAAATTATTTTAGATACGTAATATATAGTTAATATAAATTACGCAATCAATTGTAAATCGCACAAATTTATTGATACTAGGAATGTGCCGTTTATATTTTTAATAAATTTTATCTTCTATACATTAAAAGAGTACGTACATACATTGACAAAAATTTCGCTGCACTTTGGATTTAACTCGCATAATACTGATGCTACAGATGTACAAAAAAAAATAATTGTAATTAATCACTTTTCCAGTTACGGGATGGAAGTTTTGGTTGAACATTGCACGGGCCCCTAGACATCAGATAATACTTATGTCATTCACTGATTTCGCAATGGCACTGCCGTTCGTGCCACAAGTAAGAAAAATATGTTCTGCTATCCGTCGACGGGTCTGGAATCCAGAAACCGAGAAAACGCAACCGGTAGTCGGTGAACTGAGTTCCGACTCGGTAAAGTGGTGTAACCCGTGGGTCAGGAATCTCAATAAAAATCCTCCGGAAAGTTTCTCCTAATTATAATTACTATCGATTAATTGCCGTGACGCAACGTGGGCTGTGAAAAACAGACGATCTTTTTTCATCTAAGTTATTTATTGTTTTTATATCCGGCTCTGTTTATGTATATTTATAATGCAGTTGTGGAACAGTAATTTATATAAATATATAATATTGAAACGCGAGGTTATTAAGCGATTTGAAGAATAGATTCAAAATTGACCGAGAAAGTTTTAACACATTCCTTGACAAATTTAGAGTTGATTTTTCTTTTGCAAAAATATTAAAAGAAATAATTAATTATAGCTATTTCTTTATTTTAGAATTTTGAAATTAAATTTTTTCGTTAAGTCTTAAATAAACCTTTTTTTAAATTTCTATTTAAAACAACTAAAAGAATTATATATTTTAAAAATTCTCATAAATAAGTTTTCTTTTCTGTTTCTAATAATTTTCTCGCTAGTGTAAAATCGTTTGTACTAAGAAATAATCGACTTCTATTAAAAAACTGAATATTAAGATTGTTGTTTTGTAAGAACTTTTACTGTTATAAATAGTTATATAAAAATGCAATAATATTTTAGTTATTAATCATCATCAGGTGTATATTTTATCCAGATATTAAATATTAGATAAAAATTAGAATTTAATAGAATGAATATATGTACAAGCCTGCAAATGCAATCATAGAAACATGATACTGCTAACTCTTTTTATCCATTATAGTTCAAGATATAAGTCCTATGGAAATTGATAATAAAAACCTATTTAATAAAATACTATATGCACATAAAGAAGAGGTCGCTAAAGAAGGCTAAATATCTTATATGGCGGTTCACGACCCAGAGCATTAGAACATTAATCTTTCTCGCGTGAAGCCGAGATAGTCGACGTTATTTGAGTAATCACGATTAATCCCATGAGGAGTGGGCTTTTGTTTCTCATTTAAATCAATAGCTCATCTGCCACGAATATTTCAAAGAACAAAGAAAATTCATAATAAATTATTGAGCATAATGTAATATACGTAGTTATATATATGGTATATATATACAATATTTCGAAGAGTGCGGGGGGCTATGTGCGCAATCGCAATCTCGTAAAATGGCAACTGCGTTCTACCATCATTTACTCGCTGCGGTCATGCGGCACACACCAATTAATCGCACGAAATGCATAATTCGAATAATCTAAGTAATACATCGGAATTACAACGCACAATTACACTACCAATAGAATCTCGACCAGCCACATATTGCAAAAGAAAAATATCATTCGCCTTCGCTCGCTTAATGTGGATGTTTCTCGAGACGGAGAAACGCAAGTGCAATGACCCGTTACGAACATTTACTTTGACGATTCGGTTTCCTCCCCCTAACATCATAACTGCCTGAGTTCTGCGGTCGTGTCGAGACGAGGGAGGGGACTCTAATAATCTCAACAACGATAATTTAACTGACTATAATGACGAACCGTCACGAGTGCAATGCAACGGATTGGTTTCCGCTTTTCTTCTGTTCTACCAGTAGGTTACGGTAAACGAAGATAAGAAGTTACAAGATACGAAACGATACATTCAACGAGACGTCGAGGGAGTGCCGGCTGAAAAGGTTTCCTTCTAAATGCCGATTCGGTTCTGCGACTCATGTGCAACCCGTGCCGGATCTTCGTTCTAATCTACACCGTCCTCACGTATTCCTCCGCTGTCATCGAGTCCTCGGATTTTCAACTTTTTACTCCTACCAGTGCGATTTATTGCGCGGTTGGACAAGAAACCGGGAAAATGCATCGAGAGATGCGCACGACTGCCGTTGGCCCGCATGCGGTTCACGTACAGTCATTACGCACCATCTCTCATTATGGATAAGTAAATCGATTAATGAATTGGACATCATCGACAATAACATCTAATGTTGTTCTCGGTGGTCATTATATCGATGCAATGGATCTGTTTCAATTCACGTAATAGATCTCTCGTTGTCCTAAAGAAATATCGTGCTCCTCATGTAAACGCATTAGACGTAATTGCAGCACGTTACCGTTATACTTTTGGATTATCAAAGATGTATATCAAATGAGAAATTTGCTGAAACCCATTAGTCTCGTGAACTACTTGCCCATTAAGCTAAAGATTACCTCCCATTAAAAAATAATTAAAATATCTGTGTGAGATTATTAATTATATCCGAAGTATAATTATGACGTGATTGAGTATTTAAGTTAGAAATTATCGATAAAGAATTTACGAAGGAGTCATTCCTGAAGAGTACACGTCAAGCGATTTGTACGCATCGCGCGTTAACAGACCGAGGGGAAATACGTTCCCGCACGTGAGCACAATTATGCAAACCTGTCCGAGGAACGATGCAATAAACAAAGATCGCCTGTATCTTGGCGCATGTCGACGACCGGCGTGTTGAGCGCCGTGGCTGCATTGTACTTCAGCACTCGACTCAGCATGCGGGTGAAAGACAAGTGGAAGAGGGAGCGTTCTGGCATTTGGGACGGCGATTGTCGGGAATGCAAGGGCACGAGTTAGCTGGTACCTGCCTCGCGCATCCTCGTCGTCGGCGGCGTTATAATATCGCCATTATGCCAACGAGACACTCGTGGAAAGGCACGAGCGTGGAGGCATCGACCGCGTCCCGTTTTCAAGGAGAAACTAGGAAGCGAGTCGAACCTTCTTCTTTTGGTCCGACGACGACGATCGATGGAGTTGTATTGATCGATAGCGCTGCGCTGATTTACTAGCAATAAGTTTGTCAATTGGACACGCACGCGAGAATAAAATGGAAAGCCGGAGAAAAGGAGTCCTGCGTTGCTGCACGTATGGAGGCTGGATTAATGAAGGAAGCAGTTACGTTTGGTGAAGAAAATACGGATCGTCCGGCAATTCGAGACATCGTGTATCACTGTCTGTGATTACACCTTTCTCGTTGGAAATGTACGCAGTACAGTAAGACGAATTTGTCTCATTAATCGTCACTTTCACTTTCTCCGATTTATTGACGCGTTCTAAAATTTCTCTGTCTCCGAAACAATGTAATTGTAGGAAAATTTATCTCGTAAAATTACGGCTCGTTAATAATTTATTTTATCAAATTTATCTGCAATAACGTTTCTATGTTCGAGCTCGTAAATTCAATTGGCATCTAAATCTGCTATAAAGTGTCACGGATTGGAATGGAGTCTGTACATTCGGTATCTCAATCCCGTCAAGGATGAAAATACATCTTCGACAGTGTGTCGCGTTAAGTACTGCCTATCTTTTACGAGCTCGCAGCCAGTTTTTATGCTCGTAGCATCGACAGATGACTCGTGAGCAGAGGCATACATTCACGTGCAGGAATAATAAGCGCGTAAGTGGCGGCAGCGCAAGATGTAAACGTCATCGAGCCAAAGACAGAAGTTATTGCTTGAACGCAGCTTAGCTGTGCGCTTTATGACCACCCTCTAAATATTTCTGTACCGCGCAATTGCTAATTATGCCTCGCGTGGATCGCGACCTGCGTCTTCTGAAATCACCCTGTGCTTTATGTTACGTATGTTGTTCGTTCGAGCTCGAATAAACTACGTTTTATATCATGCCATAATTTATACTATTGTATTCGAAGATAAATCATTTTCGAATATATCTTGTTATCATTGGTATTCCTTAGATAATTAATGCTATTCTTTTTTACTGACGCTACATTGATATATGTGTGTATTTATGAAGTTATGGTCGCTTTGTATTTCTATAAAATTTCATCAAATCACAATAGAAAATTTAATTACGTCGCTTTTCTTCGATAAAATATATCTGACTACATGATTTACGTACAGAATGCGATATAGATACATATATGCTATGAATATTGAAGATATTAAGAATTACATCTTTGTGTATGACTTATAATTTCTACGCTTGTAATTATATTAATATATTAATATCAAGCTTAAAATTACATTAATATATTGATGTCATATTAGCGGCTTTTAATCAAATACAGCAATTACGCACTATTTGTGCACTATTTGCGAACATTACATGTAAATCACATATCAAACTAAAAAGTAAACCTTATATTAATTACTGTCGTCTGTAGAAGATAATTCTTTCCTTATCAATCATTCGAAACTGCTTACAATAGATTATTTAGTTAGCACAATTTACTTTTTCTTTAGAAGACTAAAGATCGTTGTTTGACATCAATATCTGTAATCGTGACGCTATCTACTTCGGAAAGGTCTGAAAAGTTCACGCGACAAGAATTCAACGTATGAGATGCATGGGAACGTTAAATACACAGGTGTCTTCGACCAATGACACGATATGCCATTAATGCACGACTCAAGCAGCTCACGCGTGGCTGCTAGATAAAGTATACAATGGTGAGAGATGTGCATTGACCTATTCAGCACTGGATTCACCACGGCTGCTTTAATGGCGAGTCGATAAAGGCACGTGCACCTTCTCCGCCGAACGTGCACAAGCCACAAGTCGCTTAAAGTCACGTGAGTGAAACTGAAACCTAAATTAGAAACGCTTATTGTATTTATATATGTCGAAAATACAGGCAGAAATTCGATCTAAGACACAATAGTAATTTTCTAACTAGTGATTACTATTTATGGTTTAGAAACCTAATTAGAGTTTGTACTTCGAAATATTTCATAATTACATCCCTCTTTGATTAATTCATTACAACTTTAATTGTATTGAAAACAGTGGTAAGATATCTAGATATTTATCGTGGAAATAAAATTATCTTCAATCGTAAAAAATTGAAACGCAAGAGATACAATCTCAGCACATTCACTCTTCTCTCGTTTTTATATGCATGGATATTTAACGTGTTGATATTGACTTTCGTTTCAGTCATAACTAATTATATACAGATAATTGATGAAGATTGCTCTCTCATATTGCATAAAATCTATATAACGATAATATTCAGTTTTGCAGTAAAGCCTTTAGATTTCTTAAAGAAAAAAATGGAAACATTTTATGTACATGATAATTCGGACACGCGATCATAAATTGTCTGACGATGAGTAAAATTTGGGAAGATTCATGTATGAATTGCATAATCAATCTTTCGTTAAGAAGCTTTTGATATCCTGTGCAAACGCATCATTTCGATAAATCCGACTATAAATTTTATTGAGAATTATATTGAATTATGAAATATTTTGTTGATTTTGCTTTTATTAAACCGTTTTATTAAACGACATCGGGATTTCAGTGACTTAAATCCCTATATGAAAATACAACTCATTTAATCTCAGTAAATTCTTTAAATCGTTCTGAATATTCACGAATATTTTAGTACTGAGATAAATTAGCACTTTCATCAACCAACCAACCAAATACTTTAATACAGCTCGTGTCTTTTAAATCCTTCTTTTGATATGTAAACGAGATTTAAAGAAAACATCTTGAACAGGATTTCCGTCCACCTGTGTCATTGAATAAAAAAGGAATACCTGACGAAATGAACGTTGCCATATTCCTTTGTAAATGCGATTGCTTTGAAGAGTCGGTTAGATATTTGTTAGTCAGATGCGATTGAAAAGCAGTCGTCATCATTTCTCAAGAAGAAAGTTATGCCTTACCTTGTCGAGTAACATCTGTGACCCGTCGACCGCTCTCTACGATGGAAGCAATCAACGTTCAGTGAAAGCATTATACTCATGTATTTCACACCAACGTAGCACGCGCACTCAAATATGACTCATTGAAATACGTTAATATAAAAATTCTACAATAATAAATACAGTAATAAATACAGATATAGAAAATTTTTACATTTTTAGTTAAAACAATCTCATATATATATATATATATATATATATATATATATATATATATAACTCGTTGAAGAGTAATCTGCTTACATTCCGAGCAATGTAAGACGATCGAGGAATTACATAAGATTATCCGCAAACAATAGCCAGATTGCGTAAAATCATTGTCGCCCTACATACCAGATAACTCTTAGTAGGCAGGTAGGCACGCACTTGCGTGTATTATGTAAACTCCGGAAACATAATTGCGCAAGTGGCAAGATTCATCGATATCAAACCACCAAGCAAGGCATAAATGGTAATGACATTCAATTTACTACTGTTACGCTGGCTTGCGATTCAATATTTGTGACTCCGCTCTATTACAACTTTATTAATATAAAAGCAACACTAATAGTTAAAATAAAACAGAGTGTAAAACCAGACGTACGCAAATCATAAATAGACGTTATATCATTTACAACATGTACATTTATTATTTAACTCATATTAGAATATGCTAAAAGATAAGATCAATATGTATCGTGAAAAATTAATGTAAAATAAAATATAAAATATTTGAAGCAAACAGTTCAGATTAATCTTGCTATTTTGTCATCAGTCTGGTTACAATGGAACACCTTGTCGAGTGAGTAATGCCTGTTCTTGTGATTGCCTTACGATACTGTCACTCTTATCCCGGATTACTAACCCGCAAGCAATTACATATATGTATTGGGTGCTGTTTTGACAGACCAATGATAAAGCGATATCGAACTGAATCAGACTCGTGATAAAGAAAATACTATGCAAGAGACTAATCAGAATCAGGTCAAGCTATGCCCATTGATGCCAAGAATCTATCAAACCTAATTCCATCAGGTTACTATGCCGTTATTGCGCTTATAACGGTATGTGTTGTAACTTTCAAGGTTACGTAGTAAAATTTCAGTACGAACGTCAAACGAGTTCAAGTTGTGATTAACATCAAGATCTAATCGGAGCACGTATCCATGCTTTGAAACCATTACTAATGTCTCGCATTTGGCAACTGGAGAACGACACGGTTCGACCTTCGCCGACGAATCAGTCTGAGTTGGAATGCGAAGGATCCCTGGTAAAGAGTGTTAACTGTGTCGAACGAAGGAAGCGATGGCAAATGCCGGACGAATATCGGCCCGCAAAACACTATAGCCATTGTTAGAGTGGCTCACCTTACGCAATGTAAGCACACATTCGCTCGAGGATCGATCGCATTTAATATTCATCGGCTTATACGATTGTCCGTTGTACCGTAATCTTTATCAGCATTTAAAAACACGCGTGCTTCGAAATCGATAGCTAATAATTTCTTCAATTCGACACGTAATCTGCCCGGATAAGCAATCGAGACACTTTGACCCATTTACGATAACCTGTTCACGTTTACGATCAATTTTATATGTATAAACCATACAAAAATATGAACCTACAGTAACAACGCGGAATGCTCGGATTGCAATTAAAAATAAAAGGAATACGATTTTCCGCGATTTCTTTTTCGCGATGATCAATTTGCATACTCGAGTTACATTTCTCTTTCCGATGTCGTATGTTATACGAGTTTACGTTCGTCATAATCATGTCCAGACAGGATCACGTCAAATGAAAATATAAAGTACTATTGCAAAATGGATGGAAAATTTTACCGAGATATTTTCAGAGAAGGAGATACATAATTCATCCATGTAAAATGTAATTGCCATATAGAAAGACATAGTTTAAAGACCACTGTTGTAAATATTTCTAAGTATGCAATGTGAAATAATTTACTACCTGCCTGTCCAATAATTATAAAAGCAAAAGTTTCTAAGTATGTTTTTTGAACTCATAGAAATTTTTGTACAAAAGATCGGCCTGATTGTTATAAGTATAATATGAGAAATGCTTGTACGGAGGATATAATTCATATCAGTAATTGATAGATGTACTGTAATATTTAAATAGAGTGTCCGATTTTGTTAAAGCGGCATGAATATTATGAGGCACATATGATGAAAGCGCTGTAAAACAAAGTTTTATTACACTGTTCTCAATAATATAAGATGGTACTAAAAGATATCGTTAACGTTACGTACTTTGCCATGTGTACTTTAATTTAATTACACAATTCCATATAGAAAAAGTGCCCTACATTTTATATACACAATTGCAAAATGTTTAATAATTTCTTCAAGAATTTCTAATCGATAATGAGTCCATAAATAATTCTAAATTATTAGAACCTAATAATTTAAATAAATCTCTAAAATTTTACCTAGCTAACAAATTTATCAACACAATCGATTCCATAGATAATTGTTTGCTGTTCAACATGTTACATGCATTCTCATTAATAATAATCACAAGTGATAAATACTGACGTCCACATAAAATCACGTAGTGATCGATTTGTTATTGCGACGTTGCTATTCACCACTCTTGTGCGCGCAACTATACTTTTACTCTCGTTTTTATGACGACAGGCCCGTACTAAAAGATCTAGGACAAAGATATAGTACATCGATTGCATTAGTCGAAAGTATTCGTCTTCTTTGTTGGCTTTATATTCCTCAATTTTATTTTTGTGTAATTTAAGTAATGACAATGTTACGCAAAAAAATAAGTTATCTACAATTTTTTACCATTATGAGTAATCCATTTAATTTAAGTATCTCTCTTAAACAGTAATCCATAAGTCTTTATATAATTAAAACAACAGATTTCTAAAAAGTATTCTATTTGTAGAGAATTATAAAATTCTTTTATTTCGCGGACTGTAGTCACTAAAGAGTTACGCGTCTTAGAGCACGATATTTTAGAAGAAACTTCCGCGTTTTAAGGTCATCCCCATTATTTCCACCTCTATTATAGCAATTCTCAAGATGACAATGACATTTGTTCATATGAATCATACGCAGGAACGTTAAAGTGACGAAGGACATGTAATTATAAGGAAGGATCAGAACAAAATGTTATTAAAATTATGCGATTGAGCGCACACAAAAACAGAATGTACAAAAGAAAGTAAAAATACAAACATAAAAAGACTTTCAAAATTTTACATCACATATCACTCCGCATTTTCTCACTATTTATGATAAACATTTTTTAAATTTAATTTCTATAAATTTTTAATAAATCCGTAATTGTTTGCATAGCTTGTGTTGTAATATTCAATTATATGTTTTACTATATCCTTATGGTATATAATAACATAAAGAGAAATATCTAAGTACTCTTCGAGAAGCATTTGCTGAATGGTATAAAATTATTAGGGTCGTCTACAAGATTCGAAAGCAAAAGTGTGAAACGTGAGACGTGGGTGATAATTATTAAAATAGCCAAGGCCTCTCACGAGGTGTATAACCGCATAATAGCCATAGCGATAATTTTCATGATCATTAATAACGCGTAAGCGATGAGATAAATATTATGGTAATACATTATTCACATACACATACATATACAGACCGGCCACACGGATATTTGAATGCAATTGGTCAGCGTATCAAAATTCATTAGTTCGCTACGGTCCAATCGTTACTTCCCTTCGGGAAAACGAAATCGAGACCTGCATCACACGGAGGATTAATAGGCGAAGTAATGATCGATCACGGTAGATCGAGCACTCGGAATGTCTGTCTTTGAGTGCGGCAGAAATATGCTGGTGGTATATCGATCACAGATCAATCCGGGCAGACAACGTTATATGGAAGTTGCGCCTAGCTTACAATCACACACCGCGACCAAGATTTTCCATTTTTATCACAGCTCTGGCGAGGTGTAGATAGAGTAAAAAAGAGAGAGAGTGTTTGGATCGTTATCGCGATATTTACCGACCTATGTTTAGCCCGCGATAGTTGAGTTTCCCACTCGCCATTTGTAGACACGTCGGAGGACGCACGTACGAATTTCGAAATTACGCGATTATCGTGGAGAACCTTATTTTATCTTAAGGATTTAACGAGATAGTTACCTTTGAGTTTTCTAATCGATAATGGGTATTGGTATAATTGGCAGACGAAGACGAGATCTATTGCATCGAATGGATTAAGGATAAATGAATCTCTTACGTACGAATGGCAGTCTTCAATAATCTGCGGATCTTTGCTTTGACCACCATGTAGGGTAACAGAGTGGATCTATTATACTTTGCACCATTACTTTTGTAGTGGTACATTTTGTACAACTACCAACTACGTATTCCTAATCAACGATATTCTTAAAGTACTTAATGGTACAGAATTGCATAGAAGTAAAATGTCGAACCTAATTGTAATATATGTCACGTAATAAAGTATAATCTATGTTCGCATCTTTTCTGATGACAAAAAATCTTATTCAAAGGGTTGTAGTTAAATGATCCAAGAAAGTCGCATATGTTTGAAAAACAATAATTAATTGGTTATAATTATAAGTAGATAGGATTTAAATTTTTGTCTAATATGCTATTATTTATTTTTTAATTGTTCGATAGACATCTATCATGTGCTACCGACATTTTACATACAAGTAACATTTCTTGCATGATTAATAGTCGACTATTCATTAAGCTATAAATACTAAATATTCATATAGCGTTTGGATAATTATAAAATGCAAAAGAACAAGTTTCGCATGTCTTTGCAGAAAACGTGATTGATAAACTGAGATTAAATGCAACCGTAATTGACGTGTCTACCTCTAATTAGTAACATGAAAACATACATACATATGATCGAGATTATTTTCGATTTAAATATCGAATAAAAATAAGAGGCTACACCAGAAACTCTACAACTCTTTAGGGAAGAGTTAGAATTCTCTCAATTATATCAAAATTTTGAAGGTGCTAGTTTCAAAGATGTTAGACGTCTATTATCATGTAACGGCTCATTGTAGTCGCTATGAAAGGAGTAATTGCACTCAATCGTGACTTCATGCCATGTTGCTTTAATGAACCTGTCTAAATGGCAAAATTACTGACTACGGTTAAGAAGCGGTAAATAGGCTAGCATTTAAAGGCATCAGTCACTGAACGGTGTAATTCGTCTTAAAAATCTTGTCGTTTAATTCTGCAAACATTTACTTTTAATTTAATTTTATATATACAAAGTTATTTACTTGTTACAAAGTATGTTAATGTTCTCCCCCCCCCTACGTTCGTATTAAAATAAAATTGAAAATATTTATTTTACAATCTATTATATCATAATTGTTAAATCTATTCATATTATGAAATGTTATTTATTCTCAAACTTGTAGCTTATATTTTATAGCTTGTATTTTTAGTTTTATAAAACTGAAAATTACCAAAGTGATGCACATTAAATGAGAATTCGCATTAGCTGTGAAGTAGATTAAGAGAACGACTACAACACGTATTATAAGATGCGTGCTCATGTAAGACGTTCGCGATGTAGAATGTTCCGCAGTTTCATCAACCGCCTCGCATAAGTCTGCCCACGTTTCTATGCGTGTATCACCAGTTCTTTCTCTGATGACAGTAAATGTTGGTAAACGAGCCGCAGTAACCGCGAAATCGTGCAAGTTTCTCGTTAAGATAATTAATAACGCGGAGCCTGGTTCGATGGCACGTCTCGCCACAAGTGCTATGTAGCAGCGTCTTCTGTAGAAACGTCCCGATAATTGATTAGCTAATTAGCCGAGTTCCGACATGTGCCTCGAACACGAACACGAAGGAAAGATGGTATTCCGTGGAGAGGACTTAAATCTACGCCTCTATAAGCATCGATCGAATGCACACCGTAAAGACTCGCATTATCACGCAACATTATCTCTTAATTATGCACGTTCTTGCATTTTTGTTGGATAATATCTGCAAAAGTTGCAAAAAATGCATTTCCTCTTATCAGTCGCATCAAAATATTATGTGAATATCTGCAGTTTTCAGTCGGCATCATTTTGTTCGCAAATCTTGCGTAGCGTATTCTAATAAATACTAACACGAAACTGTGTCAATGCGATTGAACGATTGCGTATACAATTTACGATCTATATAATGTGTATCGCTCCGATTATTACCAACGTACTCATGGTGTATCGCCGTGTGCAATCTAACACATTTTTAACAAGAATGTCTTTTAATCATCAGATAAATCCAGATGACAGTTCTTAGCAGTCGAAAGCCGACTTTCTAAATCATTTTAAGAACTTTATAATGTCTTGATTTAACACGCCATAAAGATTATCCAAGATGACTTTAAAATTTATTGTTGATAAATATTTATTAATTATCGAGCAATTATATAAATCAGCAGTCGTACCACTGCATTAACATTAAGTCGCAATTTAAGCAATACTACGAAACAAATCGATCAATCAACTCATCGCGAAACGTATGCGCACGTTTTTCTTTTGCACGAAGTATTGCAATCATCGACCGCACCCACGCCAAATACCAATAAATATCTATAAAAAATTATCATATGTCTAGAAGTGTCCGGAAGCAATTTTAGCAGAAAATTCGGGTTAGACACATAAGGATGTGATATTGTCATGCAAGACCTCGTGAATATTTAATGAATCGTTGGACGGATTTGGCTTGGGAACGTTACAAAATTCTTCCGGGTCGACGATCGACGTAGTGCTTGGCTTATACTACATTCGCATCATTAGTTTATAGTAGTATTCGGGAAAAATTATAAATTCCGCAAGTATGTGTTACGTATCTCATGTCACACATATCATATCAAGAGATCATAAATATTTTATAAAGAATAATAATTAACTATTGCCTCATATCGGCAGAGAATTTTAATTAATCATTTCTAGTGAAAATTCATAATAATATAAAATAATCTATATTGTTTTAAGTTTCTTCATCGTTAATTGAAAAAAAATTAATACTTTAATACTTTCTCTGGAAATGATCGTCTCATTCAATCATATCTTTTAATATATTTTAAAATATCGTAATACAATGATTATAGTTAGCTTAACAAGAAGTTATATAGCCTAGAAATAATATGACTGTCATATTTAGACAAGAAAAAAAAACATGGTGCAATATCGATGCAATTCATAAGAAACAGAAAGGGTTTGCTAAATCTATAGATTTGCAATCTATAAGTTGCAATCTATTTTGTTTCTTATTTCTAAAAGCTTAAAAGCAATTAATATTACAGAGAGAAACACAAACGAATTGTATGATAATATTTTATTACGTTCTTAAAATACTAATTCTTTCAACCTGCCAAGAAAGGAATGAACTTAAAATTCGAGAAGAAATATTAATAATTTCCAATAGAATATTTTATGTTAATTTAGCATTTAACATAGGTACTCAAAAATTTTTAGTCTTTCAAAGAAATTTTTATTAGCCTATAGTATATATAACTTTAGAAATACAATAATTATATATAAATGAATTTCCTCAAATGTTCAAGCTTTGTCTATTAGCCAATGACAGACACACATTAATTGTATTAACGACTTATTCCTTATGGGAATCGTTGCACAATTCGAGTTGAATGAATCGCAACTGAAGATTTAAATGAGCTACCAGAAAGCAGAGTGCCACATAGTTACATCGATATTGCACCAACCTAAATTGCGCCAGAATTTGAACCGTAGAAGTCATTAAAAGCCGATGAAAATTTTTATACGTTTATACTGATTAATGGTAGATGGACGTAGGTAAAAGGAATGCTTATTGGTTTGAATAAGCGAATGCCCGAAGTGACGTATCTCGAATACGCTCGTAAACTTTCTGAAATAAGAATCACATAGCGTGCATTCAAAATCAGAAAAAGAAATCCCTAAACAAACTATCGCTTTAAGTTTGTTAGCTACGTAACTCCCATTTTCGCGCTAATTAAGATCAGGGTCAAGTACTTTGACATTCGGATTGTTGCAAAAAGATCGCGATATGGGAATGCAATTAAAAAGAAAAATGTTAGAGTGGGAGAGGCGCAGAGCAATGGTGCCGAGTGTGTGTCGACACTTCCCTTAGCGTGGCTAATTATTAAGGATGTTTGCACCACCCGAGATTAATGTGTCAGGTATCAGCACGAACTCGTAGTCTTACCAAGACATTATCGGCTCGAGAGAAAGGAGACTGCTGCGAAATACCATTTAAATTAAATCAGCGTCCAAAATCAGAATTACTAATTAACATTGCGATTATTATCGGTTTTCCGTCCATTTTTTCTCATGAAAGTTTATTAACATATAATTATATACCTTATCTCTGAGTCATATAATATTTCGACACATTTTCAGTTTGAGTAAATATCTATTGTGCTGTAAATAAATATCCTAATTGATTTATAATTTTTTTAATTAATTAAAATTAACATATTTATGTTAAAGATAATAAATTTTCACTACGTACTGACATAATGACAAGTTTTCATATTTTAAATTATGTAGAAACTTTACACCAGTCAACAATAAAAAATTGTTTAAACAATTTTTGTGTCGATTTATGTATGCCAATCTTCTCTTCAACCTAAAATTTAAATCACGGTAGTTAAAATAGGTCACAAGGAAATGCACTTTCGAGTTTATTGCAGACTCAATCACGATAATTTAATGATTACAACTATTCGTATTTCATGTAGAAATACGGGAACATGCTTGAAACCGAGCATGTACATATTATGAAATAGCTTCATTTACTTTTCATCCGTATAAGAAACATTCTTGCGATGGCAAAGCAATGCAGGGAGCAACTGCAATAGATCGTTTATGAGTTCGTCAGAAAGGCGAATTAAGTGCTTTTGCGCTGCGATGAGAACCGTGAACCTGTCAGTCCGGAGACGATTCGTAAGATATAGCCCTTTGTTATTCTGATAGTAATAGATTACTAAATCTAATAAATAAGTTTAGCTAGAGATCATTGCGTTAATCAAGCGTAAGTGGATTTAGCGTAACTTGGAATTTGCGTCAATCTAAGCGCAATTAATCTGATTCGATTCAATACGCATTGCAACAGCGACTATCCCCATGTAGATGGTAAATACAGAACATTACTATGATATAATCCACAAATCGACTTAATATGTACGATTTAGTACTACTTTCACGTTTATACTGATTATAATCTTATTTATCACGATACAAATACTATATTACTCATAGAATTCCGTTTCCAAAAGGTAATTAGTAGTTGTATGAAGCGGTTTTCTAAATAACCGCTATGAGAGCATAACTAATTCCGAAACGAATTTACAGATTCCTTCCCATCAGTTTTTAAAGCAGTAATAAATCTAATGCATTCTGTTCATTTTATTTTCAGCGTTTCTTAATGAGGATACAGATTAAGACGTGTGAATACCTAGTGATGAATAACGTGCTCGTAACCTCTCGTAGCTTGACGAAAATCATCCGGAGATCTCTCTTCTTCTCGCAGTCGAGAATGATTTACGATTCTCAAAACAAAATCTGCCAGACTTCAAAATAATGAGGCTTGCTAAATCGCGGAAGTACAGAAACCGGTTCATTTAGGTGATAGGTAGTTTCTCGGTATCCTCTTCCCCCTACATTTTCGCACGAAATCTCATTTCGTTGATTGCTTTATGCATTTCTCAAAATACGTAATTTAAATATTAATAACTTTCTTTCCTCAAAAATTTAAATTCTAATTAATATCTATTGTGTGTGATTAACGGATATTAACGATAAGTATACCATAAAAATTAATAATTTTTTAAACAAAATAAAATTATATTTAATTATAAATTACATCTGAAACAATATCGTCATTAGGGCCATTTACTAGTGCACATATCTACTTTACGACATTGATGCACGATCATGAAAGTGACCCGAGTACTTCAAGCTTATGAATTAGATTGGCGCCTTCGCAGCTATGCATTAAGCAATATAAAACGTATAACTCGGGAGGATTGTCGAAGCTTTCGAAACATGCGAACGAATTATTTCCAACGACCAAGGATAATGATCTCGGATGCAGTAATGATTCATCTAGGACAGCGACTGACCGGCAAGGTGCAATAGACAATGAATCAAACTGCAGATTTGTTTCATGACCTAACTATAAAAGCGAGCATATTCTTTGAGAAAAATCTATTTAACCAGACTGGATTCTTTTCAAAACGTGAGAAACTCTTGGACACAGATGTCCATCATTGTGAAGAACGATAGATATTAAGTACATTTGTGCTACTTTATTATGCACTATGTATAGTAAATTCGACTATTTTTGTCAACTGAAAGTAAATTCGTTTTTTTATATAACGTAAATTTGTTTTTTGTTACCATTTGTTACTATTTATTACATTATGCAACGTTTTCGTGACACAATTTAGAAAGGTGTAAAAATAGCAAACGTTGAATAAAAAATGTACTTCGTGAATTGTATTTTCTCATGCAAATATATACTTATATCGTTTCAGTGAGAGTAATAATGACGATTCAAACGACAAATAAAAGAACTCGTAAAAATTTTAGTCTATCTATCTTTCATCGAGCATTTCCCGGTTATGTCGGCGATTAATCACAGAATAGCGTGCGATAATGAGTGGTTGCTTTGGTAATGACACCGGCATTGTGGCTAACTATACGATCGGCGGCTCATCGACCATGTAATCGATAGTGCGGAACATATGCCTGTAATTTCACGCTCGTAATTATGTTTTCGTGTATTTGCTTTTTGTTACACCAATTACTCTGGTTCACCACTAATCGGAAACAGTTATATAAGGTACAAAACACCTGTCTGTATCCAGATCGATATTTAAAAACGATGAAATCGAAGATCGTTTATTGGCTAAAGCGACATATCGAACTTTTCTTTCCACTTAAGTCGATTATTGAACTGTTGATAATATAAACGCATCGCGAAAGTATATTGCATTGGATTTACCCCCAAATTTAATAAGTTACTGAATAATTCGCAGTTTAATAAATCGAGTTTGTTACGCCGATCAGAAAGAAAAGCAATCGCAAATAATGTGCGGCGGAAGATTAGTTAAACAAAATTGTTAAATCGTTAATTTGGTTTACGTTTAATCGGTAGCGATCAAACGTAAACTGAAATGCTTAAACGTATAAAGTCATTATCAAATTGTCTAATTGTCCATACATCTTTTAAACAAATTTCCCTTATCTTATTATTTTAAGTATCAGAATGCGACATATTTTAACGCGTTGTTTTACATTGTCCAACGTCGACAATTATAATAAAAATTTATAATAATTACATCGTATCAATACAGTAGAGGAGAAGGTGGTAATATGGAACCCCACTTTGTTTTTTAACGATT
>NJRQ01000067.1:208748-218789 GCA_003063805.1 Aphaenogaster ashmeadi
ATTGTTTAAACAAATTATGTTTGACAATTTTGACCTCAGATTCATAATCGGCGATCCCAGAAACCGTCATGTGCAGGTGAATGCTCCTTTCGGATTTAAACTCCTTTCTTTTAATTTATCTATAACTGTCACTTTTTGCATAAATCAGCCAACACAATGGTTGACTCTTATAGAGTTTTTGTCGCTAAAAACGAATCCGCAATTGAAATTGCCCTATCACGTCACGTTTTTGAGCTGCTGTAGCTCAAAAGTACCTAAAAATGCCATTTTTGGCATCTTTAAGTCCAATTTTCTCAAAAACGTGACGTGATAGGGCAATTTCAATTGCGGATTCGTTTTCAGCGACGAAAAATCTATAAGAATCACCTTGTCTGGTTCGTGGTATAAAAAGAAAGTGTAAATTTGTCGGACAGTGTTATTGATTATGTTATAATAAACACATAGGATATTTCTATTATGCAACATTTAAAAGTATACCACTTTAAATTTTCTAACAGTTATAAGAGAATTAAAAAGTTAACTTCTAACAAACAATAAGAATAAATCAAATTTCAAGATCAATTCTAGTATAATTATAACGTTTTAAAGTCTATATAAAATTATTATTACCATTCAACTTATTATTTTTGAAGGAAAAAAAAGAACGGACGTTCAAAGAAATTACATAAAAATTATGATTATTAAATTCTCTCTCATTGAATTCTAATGGACAATTTATTTAAAATAAATGTATATATAAAGAACAAAAATCGATAGAGAGGGAATTTTTTTAGTGTATATTTCGATCTACTTACGCTACATATATAATAGTACAGCATGTAAACTTGCCATTACGATATAAAATGCAATTGCAGCTTGCTTATGTGCTTAGATAAATAAACGTGCAATTCACACGAACGCAATGGGATGCCGATCGACTAGTTTTGCCGACGTTCACCATTTTGGGCGATGGAAATGTATCGATGCAAAAAAAAGCAAAAGTGCTGTCTCCGGGTGAAATTGAGAGATTACGTACATTTCCTTGTTCGTCCCTGCAAGTAAAACGTGAACTTCCTGCATACATACTGTTTGCGTTGAGCAAAATCTACCATTAATCTATAAAACTTTCGCTTTTGAATTTTACACACCGACACGATCATAAATATCAGTCGCGGTAACTAACTGTTTTCGACCTTACGTAAACAAAATTGTGTTTCTTTCTTCGCAATGCCACTTCGTTACCGCGAGCCGCTGATAAGACGTGTTAATTAACCTAATTAAAACTAACATCCTATAATTATCTATTAATTAAAATAATTATTATTCGCTTTCTACCGATAACTTAGAACACTCAATAGTCCTTTCGCACGGTAATATCTCGTGCAAATAAATTTTACGTTAAAGACAGAGTGAAATTTTATGCAGTCGGTTGGATTCATGCTCGAAATTCCTGTGATACGCCTAGTGCTGCACCTAGATCAAAGGTGATAGCAAGGTACGCTAATCTTCTCGTTGGGTCGTATTTAAATTTCGTGTCAATAATAACGGACACAATGTCTCTCGGCGACATGTTGCATTTAAGTGATACTGAATGAAGCCGAGACCCGCCGGGACTCCGAGTCGAACGACCAACATGCGTGTCAAGTTTCTATGTCCTCGTCATCCTTGAACGTAGAGATGCAGTCGTGCCTGCCTTAATAGGCAAACAAAGAGAATGTGATAATGAGCAACCTCTCGGGTATGCGAAAAATTTACGCCTACATATCTTATTATTCCCGCCGCTACCGCATTTTTTTCACATTTCTTTCGATTAGTGAAGCTAATCAAAACCGTTGCGAAACCTTCGTCTATTATTAGAGAGTATGTCAGTTTTTATTAGAAGTTATCTTTATTCGATTTTTCATAACCAATTATTATATGATCTTAGGATGACACTTTTATATTTTTCGTGCTATGCATAAAAAATGATCAAAACGCTTTGTGAAATAGAATAAAGTACTTAGAATAAAGTGGTTCAAGACATTCGGTAATCCGCGGCGATCTTACGAAGTTATCTTCTCATTATACACAGTCTCGTTGTCCTTCGACTCCGTGTTCATAAGGGATACTTATTAGCCAACGTACAAACAATTTTATTGCTTCAAACATAGTCTCGCAGTTGGCCAAGCTCGCAAACGATACAGTATGTTAAAGATATATTGAAATGCACTAAGTAAACATTTTATTTACTATGTCTGTAAATGGTCCCAAGCTAATAGAAATAAACAGATATCTCATTATTACAGGTTTCATAAATCGTAAGTCTATAAATATGCGCATCTTCATTTTTAAGAAAAGACTGTCGAACTTTGCGAATGTATACATATAATTTAAAATATG
Organism: Aphaenogaster ashmeadi; assembly: GCA_003063805.1. Classification (NCBI taxonomy): domain Eukaryota; kingdom Metazoa; phylum Arthropoda; class Insecta; order Hymenoptera; family Formicidae; genus Aphaenogaster; species Aphaenogaster ashmeadi. The sequence continues at coordinate 211,107 of NJRQ01000067.1, forward strand.
CCTTAAATAATTTTTAGATTTAAGTGCTATAAAACAATTTGTACCTACAAATTTTTATATTTAAAAAATGATAGACGAATAATAAATAAAACAGGCCCGTTTCGAAGTATCTTATTCGTTTGTCCAATTCAAATTTTTGGAACAATTATTAGAAATATTTGTTGATAGATATCTACTTGAAATAAGGCACTATATATTCCATAAGCCAAGTGGGATTGATTGCAGGAATTGGGGCCACTCGCTTTTTTGACGCAAGAGTCGCATTTTTCTCAGAGAACGAAGGCGAGTGTTTGTCCTACCTTTCCTGGCGCGAAATTGTCTCTTATTTCTTAATTAAGAGGGAGTCCGTTCAAAGAGTATCGTACCGCTTGATCACTTTTTACGGATAATGTCGATAGAGATTAGGGCAGTAAGAGGAAACGAGGGAGAGAAAGTATCGTTTCATTTTTCTGCTACGGAATACAAAGACGGAGAGTGAGGGGTGATGAATGCGCAATAAATGATATTGGCAAATAAATAAAAAGCTATACGTACCACCAAACGAACCACTCATAAAATACAGCGTCTGATTGAAATAAATACGACCAGTCACGTTCTTAACAACATCTTTATCTCTATGAATGCATTCACGGCTTTCCAATCGGTTCAAGAGAAACGCATAAACAGTTTTTCTGCGTAGTTAGAAAGCGCACACGAGGCATCTATATCTTTTGCTCAACAATCAAACCATGATAAGAACAAACATTAAATTAATAGCACCGCGTATAGAAATTTCATTATGTCTAATTAATGTGTAATTCAAACAACCATCTTTGGCATTCGCTTCCTAACGTCCGCATACAATATCTCGTTGTTGTATAATTAAGCAATAATACGATTCAATCTGCCGTTCTATTGGAAATAATGCCTGTCTCGTCTAAATCAGCTCCGGTGTTTCGCAATAAATTATTCGCCTTCGCGCGCATCAACGCCTCCGCGTGTAAACGCAATTGTTCCCCATGCATAATAGGTGGCCGCCGAACGAAGCGGTCGTCCGCTCGTCGATTAGGATCTAAGAATCCGGTTATATGGGTCGCTCGTGATCGAGGGATAAGATCTACGGCGGCGTTCTGAGCGCGGGCGCAACGACTGACGGCCGTTCTCCTCGTGCTCCTCGTCACGAGACGAGGCTGACGAGACTCGCCGCCGTCTATTTCATGCAAATCCGAACGAGTCCAGATAAGCGCGCGAGACTGCACCCGACTCGAGAAACCAGATTCCCTTGATCTTGCGCGGCGCGAGAATTATTTCACCATGCGCCACACGTGGTCGAGCGAAGTCGCGATAATATGTTTATCGTTATTACATTATCTCGACACACCGACGCACGTATATAGGGAACGGTTTCGAAAGTTTTCTACCGTTTGCTTAATTTTTTTTGTTTATTATCGTCGTTTGTAGACGCTGGTCTACTCAAGCGTGCACGTGTGTCTCTATGCACCACGGGCAGCGCGATATCGTGACGGTCCCTAAAGAATTTATAAAAGTTTCAGTAAAAGTGGTCCGTATTATTAGCGTACTTTCAAACGATAAAACCGCCGTCACTCTGATTTACGACGTTACATTTCGCACGCGCTACCGCATGGCCACGCCGTTCGTTCCCACAAAGAGTCCGTATTATGCGAATTTTATCATTTCTTTTTCTTAACGCCATTCATGCTGACGTTGCAAGATATTGTTTAACTACCGTTCATACAAGAATACGAAGGATTAGCATATTTGCTGATTTATAAGGCATTAAGGAGTTACGGGCGCCGACGATGTGGTAATTAAAACCATCGCCTCCAATGCAATTCGTGTCTCGTTATCGCGCAGATCCATTAACATTTGGCTTCAAGAACCAGATCGGATAAATTATTTCCCATCGCTTCACCTCGGTTTTGTTCCTAACACGCCGATCCGCGTTGCGCGTCTAATGATCTCCTTGGAGAAGGTTGCGATGCTATAACTCGTCGCTCAACCTCGCATTTATCCAAGAAAACTGACGGATTTTCCTAGGTAACGCTTGACCTTTGAGACGACTACAATAAGCCGACAGGCAAAAGAAGCGTAACCCAATCGAGCGAATCGAATTGAATCGGCATTCACACTATCCACTTACATGCCACGATGGAATAGTATCGTGATGAAAAGAGAACTAATCGTTTCGTTCAATTTGAATCAACATGCGCATTTACGATTCCAATGAAATGATTCAATTAATATATGAAAAATGTGATCAAACCCGATTTCATTTAAGATTATGGTGCGTCAATTCGTAATCCTACTCGAGTCACATACTCATATCTGGCCTACCTAGCACTGTAATCGAAAACGCTGTCTGAACGGAAAACACCAATCAGCCGCACCAAGTCATTTCGCGAGACTCGATATACTCGCGGAGATATAGTGGAGGCGTGAGTTTCACGATGTGAGCTAGCACAGTTACGATCGCTTAAATTGAAGCTTAAGTACGCTTATTTTTCTTTCGGATTATTTACCGGCGACCTGCATTGGGCGTATAACATGAGTTTTCTCTTATAAGTGCAGTTATTTGCGTCGCGGCGATCTTTAATCGATCGTAAACACGGGGATAATGGTAAAAGCGACGTCAAGAAGAGGCGGCTCTATCTCGAAAAGCGGAACATCTCAAGAGACTCTCTCGCATCCAGACTTAACGACGCGAAAATTATCTTTCGTTTGCGCCGTTACCGCATTTCTCCGTCGAACTGTGCCTCGGCGAACCGCACGGCTATAAATCTCACGGCGGCTGCGAGCAATCCCGGCTAAAAACTGTGGTTATACGAGGAGAATTTAAATCATTTCAGCTCTTTGTATTCTTATCTCGCAATTGGCTCGGCGAAATTCTTTTTTTATGGATCCTCTTCTAAGCAATCTTTCTTTTTGAGTACATGATGTCTTCTGCATTCCGAGAATATTGGTATTATTCGCATTTGTGATCTAGAGAAGGCACACCGACTTAAGGCGAGACTTAAGGCACACCGACTTAAGGCGAGAGAAGGCGTACAGACTTAAAACTATGCGACCTATCGCTTTCGAAAGCGATTCGCGTTCGTTCATCCGTTTTCCGACAAAACGTTGGTCATTCACACTTAGAGAGAGCAAGACGGAGATAGGAAAGGAGAGACAAGACAAAAAAAGCAGAGCCGTTAGGGGATCAGAGCGAACTGGCAACAGTTAGGAAATCCTGGCAAACATTGCTACATATAGTGTCTGGCAATTACACAGTGATAGGCGGACCGCTCTTTCGCGTCTCGGCACCAGAGTGTCATGCAATAAAGTATCTTCGAGGATTTATAACGCGTTGCAAAACGGACAATCTCAATGCTCGCGACAGGCGTGCAAGTACTGACGCATCGTGAAATTGGGCGATTAGACGCTTGTGTAATTCGTGAACTATGTATGTATTGATCCTACGCTATCATTATGTCCAACGCGTCTAAATCTAAGCCTCCCACTTATATACATCGCGTGAGTTTATATGTATATGCAGATGTCATACTGTCAGTTGACTTTATTAATTGGCAATCACAGATTAGTAATATTTTAAATATATTTAAGTTCTAGCACGACATTTCTGTTTATAGCATGTTAATTACTGATGACATGCAAGCTGACAACCTGTAATAATGTATTTTCAAATAGAGAGAGAGAGAGAGAGAGAGAGAGAGAGAGAGAGAGCATATTGCATTTCTACTTTAACAATTTTATAGAATATTATAAATACTCTCAATGTAATAAGCAAATATAACACACATAATCAAGAAAATATGAATGCTCGTTAAGAATAATTAATATATTTTTTAATAAAAATACCGTTATTAATCAATGATTTCCTAATTTATTATTATCTCAATATCATAATTTCTTTATAAATTAATATTCTCGATAACATAAAATTACAACTTTTCATCCTTTTCGAGATCGCAGCATGTTGGAAACAGTTATCTTAATTACTTGCCTCACCGGCCGCAAACTAATTTGTCAACCAATTTGTAAATCAAATCAAAAGATTTGCTCATTACGGGCATCGGGAATTAGAAATGCGAGCGACTAAAAGAGTGCATTGCGGCAGTATCTGCGGCTTACCAGACGCAGTATGCACTTACTCTTATTTCTTAGGTATCTCTAATTGGCTCGAACGATAATAACGACGAGACTTGCAGCGAGCAACGTTCACGCGAGCTGATTCTAACGCTCCTCGAAAGGATGCATGACGTGCAATGCATTTCATGCACTCACGAGGACGCGTGGCACTTCGAGACTATCGTGAACTTTAACACCAGACAGTCCTTGAATTGAGCTTCTCCAATGCAATCTCGATGCAACGCGGGGTAATGCATGAGTGCGTGCATCGCGATTCGTGACTCGTCGCGATGACCGCCGGCAAAAGTCATCGCGATACACGATATTACTATTTTTTCTCGTCCGTTATCCGTACGGCTATGCACGACGCACGGCTTTTGAATAATCTTTCTCTGTCATCCCTGTCGATCTCAAGAAATAAATCCGATCGAGTCGTGATGAAGTCTTTCACCCGATTTATGCACGCTCCCAGTGCTTCTGCTTGAATTTAAATGGTAAATCGATCTTACGTAGAGCCTTGTTACATATTGAAGAAGTTTTACTTTCGACAGTTATTTAATGCTAATATTATATATATATATTTTTTTAAATATATTTTGCTGTTATAAATCTTAAAATAAAGATCAGTTTACTGTTTTAGAAAAATTATACTAATACAAATTAAATAAATTTATGTTCTTTAATGGCAAAACTTCATAATTTCATCTATTTAGAATTTATGCACAAAATATAAAAATTGCTGATTGTAATTATCACTTGACACCTAATATGTCAATTGATTGGCAGGATATTTTTAATTTATGTGACACAAATGCTCTTTTATAACAGAATACGAAGCATTAATCTTATCATTTATTAAGATTAATGATCATGACAATAAGACGTAGAACTTGCTTTTCAGACGAATCGGAATGCAATATAAAAAAGTGTCAATAATAATCTACGATATGCATCTCGCGTGCATTCTCCGACCGGTACATTTACCTCCACATTCTTTGTCACATAATTGCCGACTGTCGCGTCGCTTACTTGATCACGAGATCTACAGTTTCAAAAATTCCTTTGCATTACGGTCCTTGAGCCTTTGGAATGCAATTGACCGTACATTGTTCGTGACTCGCGTGGAAATAAATGTCATGAAAATTTATAGACTTATCTTTTACGTCGTCTGCCTATGCACTACAGTGTAATCATTACTGGAGATATAAATGTATGCATTACGTTAAGTGGAATAAAACGAAACGCAATAAAATTTAACGGAATCGTAACTTCAGAGAAATTGTTGTCTCTTTAGCCAGCCTTCCTACTAGTATACTGCCGTATTAAGCAAAAAAATCATATTTAACGTATTATTTAAATTATTTTGAGGAAATGGATATTGTCGTCTCTAAGAGAATACAGTAATTCTGTTTAAAATCGCTTGAGTTAAATCATTTTAAATATTAAATTTCATGAACTTTTAATTTTATATAAAAATTTCATGTTTTTAGTTATTTTCGTGAAACTAGACTATGTTCGTAAAATTAGATTGTGGGTACAGATATTTTTTCGCTTAGTATGGTCATGTACCTGAAACAGCGTACCTGAAAAATCTTAAAGATTTAAACTCGGCTATGCAACTTTGTTGCACAACAAGCCTCGCTGCATCGCCTGCAATTTGTCGAAGAACGAGAACTGTGGGGCTCTTCTCTCGGTGGTTTCGTGACACGCCGGGCTTTATTGCCGCAATACGAAATACGATTGCGATTGCAAGACGGCGGCTTCTCAATGAATTTAAACTCTGGCATAGTCTCTTTATTGAACAAAGGAACAATGGGGCGTTCACTGTCTCAGAATCGGAAGCTGATTTCGCTTTCGTTGCAATCGACAAGTTCGATCATCCGTTCAATCTTGTGCTTCCCGCAAGTGCTTATCGCTCTCTTAAATGCAGCTCATTCGCGCGTGACACTAAAGTAATGATATCATAACGTTCGCAAGCGACAGCGGTATATCCGTGATTATAACAGTCGCGGCTCATTTGCGTTGTAAATCACAATCGTGATTCTATACGCTTTATTGGACATACGTCGCTATAAAGTTCTCGATTATTAAAATATCTCTCTTGCAATATTTAAAGTACCGCACAATGTGCTAGAAAAATCGTAAAATGTATCTTTGATTTGATGCAAAGTCTGTGCTTTGGCAATGTTCGGTAGGCTGCTTTTTGCGTATCAAACGTCACGTGTATTCACCGTTTCGAAAGCGAATACTGTGCTGGCGCTGGCAACAATCCGCTTCTGGTTTTTCTCTCTATAAACATTTTTATAAATGCGGTTGTAGAAATTCAGTAAATTTCATTGTGTGTGCTGGCCGGTTGTAACAGTGACGCCATTCTCCCGTGCACGACCTTGATCTTTTCAAGAGCAAAAAATGTTCCGCAATGTATGAAAGTAAAGTCGGAGTGTATTGTAAAAAGTAATCACTTTGTTTATATATATATATACATTCTGCTAGAGAAAGAAGAAGTCAATATTTCGAGATTTAAGGTAATCTAAGTATACTGAATATTATAAAAAGAAAGAGCATACAATTATAAAAATCTTAGTCTTGATCTTAATCTTTCACATAAAATGTTTTCAAAGATTTGAAATTTAAACGATTTGAGATTATTAATAAATCAACTCTCTTTAATTGCTGTTAAATATTGAAAAGCTTGTTTAATATATATGTAAGAAACGAAAGTGAAATCGGTAGCAGTGAATTCGATTAAAACATAGAATGGGAAAAATTTTTAGATTTTTAGATTTATAGCGATTTCATGACTTGCGACTTCAAGGATTTAAATTACAACTTGATAAAACAGATTGTGGAATTGAACTTAATCATTTTACGACCCACAGCGTTCGCAAACAGGCGACACGTGCCTGGATGAGCACGTGGCCTGCGTTTAGTGTGGCCCACATGTTCAGTGAAGGGTTTGAGCAATCAACGACGACGGTGCAATCAGTGACGATCGACACAGGGTCCAATCAGGCAACAACAAGTAATATAATTTTCATATAACTAAAGTGGGTATTAGCTCCGATAGAGCACGCGCTATCGATGTGTTGATTGAGGTCACTATATAATTATGGTCCGCGCTTAGACAATTAGAAAAATTTGCCTTTGAAATGCTACTTATGCGTCTAAGCAAAACAAATTTTGAGATATTTGCATAAATAATGACAGCATTATCCTGCATTAACGAATATCACGCGACAGCAAAGTATGATTGATGATTAGCACGTGATTTTGTAAAATTTCCAAATATCGATCGATCGTATTCCTGCAAAAGGCAAACGTTTACGATCAATTAATATAAGATATTAATAACAATTTTCGTCTTTAGTCAATGTTGCAAAGATCACATGCCTCTTTATCAATGACGCCGGCAAGAAATCAGAAATAATTAATAGCTTTTTGTTAGTTTGTGTTTGCATTTGTGATGATGATAGTAATGCAGCAATATAATAATAACAATAATTGCAATAAAAATAGCAATAATATCAAAGTAGGAGAATCCGGGGCATAACGGGAACG
>NJRQ01000067.1:222180-309740 GCA_003063805.1 Aphaenogaster ashmeadi
CGGAGAGCATAGCGAACGCATTAAATAATTTCTAGCGTCTTTCAGCTAAAAATAATATGGAATCTGATAATAGCACGCGGGTAGGGACATCTAAGAGTAATAATTTCCATACATTTCATTACATGGCAGCATCTCTATAAAGAGATATCGACCATATCCCATTATACCCCGTGGTCCCATTATGCCCCGCCTTCCCTTACCTTCTTTTAAAAATTTCTTTAGCCTATAAATGTAATACTGTGTATAAAAAATGCCAGAAAAATATTATAAATGTTTATTAAGATTTAAATTCATATAATTACATAGAGTAATTAAAGAGTTTAGACTTGCCATCATTCTCGTTTTGTGCAGACATTGCGCCTATCCTTCGCACCATAAAATAAAATTAACGAGTAATACTCTCACGCAACCTGTCTCATAACTCTTCTTACGAGCGCGACTTAATGAGACGGTCCTTTATATCCCGACAAGAGCATGACAGCAATTATATTCGGTATACACTTAAACTCAATAAGACCAACGTCATTGGCATATCAGGACGTGATCTCGCACGTGGATTATACGCGGGTTCCATATTATTTTCACACCTTTCCTTCGCGTAACGGTGATTTTTCGCGCGACCATGTGCATTTCGTTTGTGAAAGGCGCTCGAAGAATAAATCGTCTGATTTTATGTCGTTTTGATCAATAAAGTTAGACATGCGCTATATTTCTAAAGTTGTCTCGCGTACATTCGACCACACGATCGATTGACGCGATTATTTTCAACTACGCTTAATTTAAATCCCCGATTTCGTCTGTCATAATATCTTATCGTTCATAGATGTATCAGCCAAGCTACACCGACATTCAAATCTCGATTGCCGATCATTTCTAATACAGTGGCGAAATTAAAGTTATATGTGTTCTGCACACGAACATATAAATGCAGTATAGTATGTAATTATAATAATTGTAACGTAATCGTAATAAATTTTACAAAAATGTTTTAACATTATTATTAAATAATAAATATTTTACTTAAATAATAATAATAATGAATACAAAGATGTACATATATATATATATATATATATACACTATCAAACATTTTAAATAATATAATTTTAAAATTATATATACCAACGTTTAATACTTTTATATTTTTCTAAAAGAAAGATTGAAATTATATATATATCCTGATAATCTTAATTTCTTTCTTATCAGATATTCTTATCCTGTAATAATGACAATCTGTCAAAAAACAAAAAAATAATTATAAATTCATAGAATAATTTGTGGCCTTTAGTACTGGGGATTTCTTAACATTTAAGTCGTCTATTGCTAAATCGACGATTATCTCAAAGCCTACTGTTTGCGAGTTCCGCGGAAAAAAAGCCGCATTCCACACCGTTCGGATTATCGTTCAGGCGAATCCATGAGGAATGGACGCGCGCCGTGGTTTCACCGCACGAGTTATATCGTCGATTTCCGGGTGTACGTTGCGGCGCACGAGAAATCATGGCGCTCTCCATGGAACGTACAGACGTATCGCAGATTTCGCGATCGTCTTCCGTGCCGACATGCCGAGTGCGCGTTTCAGAGAACCTCGAGGGAACTCTCGATGGCGTGCCAGCCGCGTTCTGTTTAGCGGTGACTTATGTACTGTCAGCTCTCGTGCGGGTCTCGCATTAAACACTTTCTCGATTCGATCCTGCTTAAAATACCCGACCCTCAAGGATCGCGCGATAAGCACCGCAGATCGCATTACGAAACATACAATGCAATAGTCTTCCTTCCGCGGGCTGCTGCGAAATCGCGTTCTGGACAGTTAACGTTGCACGTGTCATGACTCCTCGAAGACTTGCCAACCCAAGTTGGAGTGACTTAAACGGATAATTGAGTATCAATCCTAGCGTGCATGACTAAATGCAAATTCATTTATATAACTGAGGATTAACACGCTTCTTGTACACGGAAGACTTCTTTCTCTTAAAGACTTTAAGAGATAATTTCATGTAATTTAATTTAAGAATAAAAGATCACTAAAAGCAACTCATAGGATAATGACAAAATTATGAAAAATTGGTATTTTGGATTTTCCAATTATAAGAATTCGAAACATGCATATATTTTTCAATTTGTTTCAAAATAAAAGGAAACTGATTTCTACATTCTTTTTGTCAGTAATATGTATAATCTAAGTATTCGGAGCTGTATGTACGTTAAGATAAAAGTAATCGAGGTAGCCGAGAAGGCTCGGCAGTCTTTTTTCCATTTGCATTGAGATATAAACGTTTCATTCTGTGCAAGCGTAGCAACTCAAGCACTAGAATCGCAGTAGTTGCATAAGACAGTCTCTACCACATACTGTGCGAGGTGCCGCGTTCACCGAAGAATGTTTTAAATATCGTTAGATTTTTTTGCTACGCATGTAACTTTCTATGCTTTATACCGAACAATTACATCGTCGCAAAAAATAATAACCCGGACGCGGTTTCGCGCACGATCTTTACGATCGCATTTGAACAAAAGCTCGTACATAATGCAACTACAAAATTACACGCATCTCTTTTTCTTTCCGCCTAAAAGCTAATTTCATATAATACGGTTATTGAATAAAGATTCTTGAACGTCTAAAGGCTTCATAATATTTAAATTTATAAGTTAACTGTTACTATTTTACTACTGCAAAAAAAGATATTTTATATGAAAATTAGATCGAAAGTCATATATGTATATACATTGAAAACTATTATTTTTTATTATTATACTTATAAATTATATTTCATCCCCCAGACGAAGCATAATATAGTTTCAATATTGTACAATTCGTTCACAAGAATTTATTTCCAATAAAATATTTTCATATAGCAATAAATGGATACAATATTGACAAATATCTATATAGAAATACGGATACTGTACGACATTTGAATAAGAGGCACCGTTGCTTTTCGAATAGCATCATATTGGCGAATTCTGTGGTACAGAAATGTAAGTAAAGCGACATTATGACATCAAGATTAGATAATGGATTTCACTGTAAAGAGTTAAATTATAGGAAAGGAAGTGCTGGATGAAATAATACGAAAGGAGCGAAGCAAGATGGAAATAGCGCAATGCAAATTATGCACCAAGAATTTTAATTTGCCTATTGTGATTGCGCGGAGAAACGCAGAGAAGACGGCTCTAAAATAAGAATTAATTTTCTCATTCATTAGTAAAGATCAATTACTGCACAAAAAGAGAGAGAATAAAATTTACACATTTGGATGAAAAATAATTGGAAAAGTATCACTTTCTCGACACGCAAGGAAACAAATTGAAATCTTGTTATTCCGTTTGTTGACAGTACTCAAATAAGATTAAATGATTATTATCCACGAATATTCGTTGCAGTTAGACAATTTTGGTTACAATTTAAGTAATTACAGTAAACCGCGAGAATATCTGCTATTATAAGACTGCGGGAGTTAAGCAAGATCGAGCTCGGGCTTTCCATTTTATATCGTCCCTGTGATTTAATCTCACGATAATAAGCGCTTTTCAACGCTGCATATATTTCCGCACAATCGCTTGAAAGTTATTTTATTATCGAAATGTTGCTCCGCTTATAGCACAAGCGTAAAAACAGAATGTATGATATTTTTACTACAAAATATTTTATGTTAATGAAATAAATTTTCTGTGAAGCATACATAATTTTATTCAGATAATGCGGATAGGCATAATATAATGTATAGTAATAATCTTAAATGTATAGTATTATTTAGAGATGATATCGCGCAAATCTTGCAGTAACAACTCGTGCTGAGAAATAACGAGAAGATTTTGCACAATATAGGTATTTTTTTGTTGAATATAGAAATTTCAATTAACCGGAAGTTTCATTAACCGGTTATTTGATTAGGAAGTTACGAGTTAAGCAAGGTAGTTAATCAGTAACGATACATTCCCAAAATTCGTTTTATGTCATTATTAAAAATAGATAATCGTACGATGTATACTACTTTAATTTTAATTGAAATTCCGCAACACACGAAAATATAAAAGTTGCGAGTATATACATAAAATTTCGGCGAAATTACTTAATCAGTCACAGTAATGACGGGTTGGAAACCGGCAGTTGCATATGTGAATAATAATTATTATTGAAATACGAAAAATAATGTTCTGTACGTGCACGAATGCATGCGAAGATGCACACTTGCATTTCCTTCGAAGACGGCTGCGAGAGAGATTTCCTACTCGATGGAGTGGATATGTGCCAATGGCTTGTACGATAATTACATCAATTATCCACGTACAGAGAGAAGAGCCGAAGCCGAGAGTTTCACTTTTGTTTCGAACGACTGATTAAACAAATTCGTCTAAATACTCAACGTTTTCTACATTACTTCGATCGTGTTGCTGCGAAATGTTTGCTTATTGTGGATTTTTCTGTTAAAGTAATGGATGTAGACTTTTATGTCAACATACGATTTCTAATAGAAATAGAAAAACGTGTCGGAAATGTTGAAGCTATCGCGTCAGATAAGTGCAAATGGGACAAAATAAGGATTTCAATTGCTGACCTTTTTACATGGCTTAAGATTACAAGTTCGTATAACCGTATACGGTGATCAGATTTAAAATACTCCCTTGCAAGGGATTATGAATTCGCGGCGCTGAAAGTACGATTACACCGTGCTTCACTAAATCGCAGCGGTGTATAATCATAGCCCGTGTAACTGTAATCCCCTCGCAACATCGGCGTTATTACCACATTCTCACAGTACCAGTGCGAAATTATTATCGATGCCCAACAATGCCTTGGCGCAATTAGAGGCGAGTACCAATGGCGTAGCGATTTCTATCTCACCATTCGTGATCAAGAAAGTCGATCTCGCGTCGCGTAGTTCGGTAGAAATTTTCGCGAAAAGTTGCCGATCACTGTCGAGAGCAGTGAGGGACAACGCGTTACAAGAGATCGACGTGGTCCAGTGAGCGTAAAACCCACTTGAAAGTATCAGACCCGATTTCTTTTCGCTGTCGCGCTTGATCACGCGCCACAACTGAGACATATTACCCTCTTTTTAACTCCGTAATTTAATCGTAACGTTCGCGCTTTAATCTCCAAACAATTATATAAATGCATTCGTACAAAAGCATAAAGTACCGTGGTGCTAAAGGCGATAGGTGGATGTCAGATGTTATAGTCTTCGTACTAATCTACCGATTTAGTTTATGAGTCAATCGAAAGATCACGCGTATCTGATCAATTGCTGCAAAATGGCGTATACGATAATCGGTTGTCGAGTTAGTGACAGTTAATTACTAAGCACCAGCAGATACAAAATAGCGCGCTACACGCAATAATCAGTCGTTGGATCAGCGATAATTAATTATTGTTCACAGCGATTACGCAGTTCAATCTGTTGCATACAATCACTTAACACTTAAGGTTTTGTTATTTTGTATTTATACATCAGAGAAGATAAATTATTTCACGCAATTGCTACTGATTGAATAACTAGTATCTTGTGAATTGCTAAGTATTTTTGAAAGAGAAAGATGGTAATCGATATGACTTGTAAAAAGTCATTGCGCAAAACTAATAGCTATAAGAGCTATTTGTATTTTATAGCAACTCGAGTATGTCGTAGCCCAATGTCACCATTCAAATGCAACCGCAATTTTTTAAGTGTTTCCACAGTAAGAGGCATTCTAAAGCAAACTTATTCGGTTTAAAAGAGAAAGAAAACACTTAACATTTTTATTACTTATTATCAAATAGTATATCACAAATTATGAAATCGTTCACACTTCTATTTGGCCTTTCATTTCTCGTATTAGTAATTCGTATCTAATGCACGATTTTTCAATTATTTGATACTTTTTGTTACTTTAGAATTTAGTATCAATATTTAATCTAAGATCAATCAAAATAGTGCGATAACGATAATTTACTGCATCTTGAATTGATACTCTGAACAAGCGAATGATCTTTTTTGACGATATCGTTTGCGCATCGCTTGATCTCTCAATCGCGATCGCACCTTACTACCGATTGATTGACAACGGTATAATTACCGGCACGAGTTCGAGCTATATATTACGTCGGGTATGCGCGCGATATCGAAAGACGCGAACGTTTAATGAACCTACCCATCCGTCTTCGTAATTTCACGTCTAATCGTGAAATTCTCATACTGTATCCCCAACATTTCCTTTTCTTCACGTTACGGCGTTTCTGTGATTGATATCATTAACTCTCAGGGAAAATCAAGTTTTCGCATTCGCATGCGTTCATGTGTAATTATTTGATGAAGCGATCATGAAGCAATAGTGGACTCGATTTATTTCCTCGGCACGTACGATCATTCATTTTACCTTACTTGCAAATTAGCAACTGCGATACTCAAGCAAAGAAAGGGCGACATTTCTACTTTCTCTTCTGGATGAAGATGAGTTAAACACTCAATGATTACTTTCCAGGTACATTATTACAGACTATTATCGTCGATGCCGATGAAATAACTACGTTTCCGGAGTGTTTCAATTGTGCATGTTCATAACAGGGATTCAAATTGGCATAATTTTGTAAGTCTAATCTTCAATGACCCATAAATATGAAACAATACATTCCACGACAATTGTCATGTTTCTTCCTTCCCTTATTATTATAAATAAATTTAGATTATTTTTGCATACTTGTAATATTAGAATTTTAATTCGTTAATTTAATTTTTGTCATATATATAAGCATATATATAAGCATTTGATCAAGGTTTATTTCTACTTCGCATATATACTTATATATACGGACGCAGATCTAACAGCGATGCTACGAAACGCCTGTCTACGAAATTTCATAACATCGCTGACGAAAGTTCGCCACAAAATCATTATATACAACAACTTCAATCTCTGTCAAATATATTTTTATATTTCTTAAACGCCAAATGTTGTGATTATCGCGGAGTAATATGTTGCACCCCATAATGGAATTAAACAATGACAAACGTAAGTTATAAAAGGCGCGAGAAAGGAATAACTAAATATTAGAAACTATGTCTATTAACCTGATATAAGGAAAGTAACTATTTATTACTTTTATTTGTTTTATGAAGTCATAAATCAGCTATAAAAAGAAAATCAGAAATAAGGAAATAAGGAAATGTATATTAGTAATTCGCCGCTAATGTGGTCAGAACAAACTGAGAAATGTGCAAAAAAGTGAGTACAAATTGAGAAGAAGTAGATAAGTAGCTTCAGCGAATATCATTCAGCAGTAAAAGAAAATATTTGTGTACCGGTAGTAAAGTGTGGTGGTTCATCTATAAGAGTAATGAATTGCTGCAATGTGCTTGTAATCATAGCTCACGTAGCGACAATTAAGGCCGGAGTAGTCGAGATATTATTCTCTCGTTCGACGATAATTTATCGAGGAAGCAATATAGCGCAGCATTTTATCGTTCCACACATCCAGGGATTGTGAAAACGCTCGTCACGAAACGCGGCTGCTGCGAAACGTTCCGAATCTCCGGAGATTGCGGTCATCGAAGGAAACTTTTAAGGTGCATTAGTGACGGGATCGCGGCAGGACAAATCGATGGCATGGAACGTTATTAACGTCATTAACGCGCAGTCTTTC
Organism: Aphaenogaster ashmeadi; assembly: GCA_003063805.1. Taxonomy (NCBI): domain Eukaryota; kingdom Metazoa; phylum Arthropoda; class Insecta; order Hymenoptera; family Formicidae; genus Aphaenogaster; species Aphaenogaster ashmeadi. The sequence goes on from NJRQ01000067.1 coordinate 229,799, forward strand.
GTCATTAGAAAGCGTTTCTTTGATGCGCGAGAAAGTGTTTCCCTATGGATCGAACAGTAATCGATCCCCGCTAAATTGCTAATTGGAAGGTGCCAACGCGCATTAAAATACAACGGTAAAAATTGCACAATATTCTTAAGGCTTAAAATTAAAAAATTTATTTTCTAAGTAAATCTGAATTTGATGAAAAATTCTACGTGCATTAAAAAGATCTTGTCTAATGACTATTTAAATTTTAAATGACAATTCGATCTTAGCTATTAGTCACGAAAAATTATACTATTGACGCGTGTCTATCAGTACCGATTATCTATACAGTCTTTTTATTATAAATAGACGTATATTAATTTCATATATATACATGCTCATCATCGTTGAGACGAATCCGAGATCTAAATGTGAGCGTTCCAATGCGTGTTGCTGATCGATTAATTATAAAATCCATGGGTATCGCTTTGCATCTGGCAAGACGAGTTTTGCATACGCTTATTCGAGGCGAGCAGCTGTTAGAGGCGAATGAACGACGTTTTAGCGAAGGTTTAGATATGAAAGTGCCTACTCGCGCGGACTACATTGGCGTGCATTCATTATATGAAAAGAGAAGAGAGAAGGAGAATGGGAAGTCGTGAGGAAAAGATTACCGTAACGAGTACGGGCGCAACGATGCACCGATAAGGAGTAGCGCACGCGCCTGAACGCGGCCACGTAATTAATATGCTACCGACCGGATCCCGATACTGTGTAAACTTTCTACTAATAATGATTTCATCCCCATCGTGTGTCGCGAAGTGCATCTAGTTAATACGATGTAGGTTTACGCGCCTAGCTAGCGAGACACGTGACGGATTACTATTATTGTCATCGACAATCATGACCTGTCACAACGGTATGGTGACATGCAACAGGTGCGATTCACTCGTAAGACAAAGATTATCTCTGTCGATTGCAAGCGAATAAACGAAGGTCATAACGTGTTTCGTGATACCTGTTAAATTACTATGTCGGAGAGAAGTAAAGATGGTATATTGCTTTCATCGACAATAAACGTTCGAATGTTCCAACAGTAGAAAAATATGTTTAAAAATTTCTTGCATTAACGATAATTACAACGCGGTTAATTTACTAAATAATATGTTAGTTTTTTGAAAATTACTCCAAATATAATTTTTAATTAAATCTTAAAACTGTTATTTTGCAAATGTGTATATATGCGCGCGCGTAACACACACATATACACAATTAAGATAGATTATGTTCATCTTGAAGGAAAAATTTTTCCTTCAACCTGAAGGAAAATAGTCCTTAACTCGTAATAACAGCCTTTAGGCGACTACGCAATTAACATGGTTTGCACATGGCGGCATTGGGCAGCGCGGGTGACTGCCTTCATTCGAAGAATGGTTTAGAAATGAACTAAACAATCAGGAGTCCCTATCCCGCGATTGCATACCTCTTTCGTAAGTCATTACCTATCTTATTGTTGCACAAGGAGTGACCTTTAGAATTTCATTAGAAAAATGGTATGTGCGTCGATTGTTGGACTATTCCAATTAGGCAATTCATTGAATCGTATTCTTATACGAGGTAGGAGCCTTTTACTGGACGATAAATTTTCGAATTCCATTGGCGAATCGTCATCACAATGGTATTTTTCGTCGCGTCGTCGCGACAGCATTATAATTTCAAGGAAAGCCTTTCTCGTTGCAATACAAAACATTGGAAATATTTTTAGTACCGTACACTGGCCGCTAAGATATTATCTTGCTAAACCAGTTACCGCGCAACTCGTTATCCTTGACAAACACGAATATTTGTATCCAGAAAGAACTAATTTGATATGCAGTGTATCGGCTTAACCGGCTCGACTAGAATTCGATACTTCCGAATATAGAAAGAGAGTTTCGGGGAAATCGTAATGTCAGAACCGGTACCACGATAATTGAATCATCTTGAACCGTTGCTTTTCCCTTTCGAAAATTGTTTCTTTTCTCAGCGCTAACTTATCTTATCGTTCGTATTAACTACGTAGCGAACGCATGTCGTAAAATGATTTACAGTTATCATGTCGACATACAACTATATCTATGTTCGCATTTAATTTTCTAATTAATATATCTGCGTATACACTGTACATCAAGAGATTACGCTATATCGACGTTATTCGTGGATCGCGAACGTCAGAAGTGCGCAAGGTATGGCGCTCTTGCGACACGAGCACCGTCGTCATACTCGGTCCCGATAAGCTCCTTTCGTGCCGCAGAAGAGTGCCGACTATTGCACCGGGAGAATTGCATACGATTCTCCGAGAATCACGGTGCCGATCACCGAGGCTGCAATGTCCCGCGACCATGGAAACGTTCCGCTCCGACATTGCCACTTGTATATGCAAATCGCTGCTGTCCCGACAAATCTGACCGGCGAAACTAGCTGTAGACCGCTTGTAATAATGGCACCTGTCTGTTTCTAGCGTATTATCTAGCGGTCAAGAAATGCACTCGTATAAAATCTATTGACAATTATTGGTAGCACATTGAATTTGCGACGTTATGGCCTGATAATAGCTTCTGTGTGTGTCAATACTTTTCGATTATTAATTACTTCTATAATAATCATCGCAAAATTCTAACAGATTATATTTAAAGATCGAATTCCTTCTATCGTGTAAATATATTTACTCATACTTCATTTTTACAATGTATTAATTTAAATTTCATATTATTGTTGCAGGTAAGCTGAAATCAATCCCTGAAGCTTCGAAGAAATAGATTCAGAATGGGGTATGTGACTTGTCTGACATTTATAAAGTGCAACACGATATATCTATTCCTACTGGGACAATATCATAATTTTTCTTTTCTAAATATCTAATGCTCGCACGTATCTATCCGATGCAAATAAATTTGGCCACTCCTCTCTCCGCCTCTTCAACGTAGCGCAATAGTTCGATATCGACGCGTGTCAAATGATTCGTTGCGCATCAGGACGAACATCTCGTTCGGCGCCAGCCGCGCTTTTGACGCTGGAGTGTTGCACAATTTCTGGCCGATTACCGACACCAGCGATGCGCGTCGCACGCGACTACTCCAGAATTCCATTCCAATTCATTTAATACGATTACGTATGCGCGCATCGCTCTCTCCACGTGTTACACACTGGGCTTTGTGTGTCTACTTGGTGCAACCGGTGGCCGTTTACGCGCTTGTTCCCGTAAATCGCGCACGTACACACGCACAAGACGGGCGTGTTACACGCGGCACGCATGTCGGCTCGTTCATGCTATCCTGGAGCATGAAGAGAGGTCGACAGGCTAATCAGACTATGACGCTCGTGCGAAGCAGTAAGTGCGCGCCGTAAAAACGGCGAGCCTCGTAACGAGAATCCCGAGTTATGTGCGGGAGCCGGCCAAGTTAGAAAGTGAATCCTCGTATGCATTCGAATGAACCACACCACCGCGGTTTGCCAACATAATCGATTAGCGAAACAGTCGAAAATACGTGGTTCGCATGTAAACCAAACATGCGACTTGTTCTGGAAGCTTTACAATTGGCGTAAGGCCGCTGTATCGAATACTTGTCATCTAAAAACGCGCACGTGTGACACATAAAGCATTGAAGAATTTCGTCCATACGATTAAAATCTTTTTATTATTTAGAATTGGCAATATAATGTTTTATTATCACGTCTATTACAAAATTATATTGCTGTTTGTTACGTTATTATTTGATAATTAATTTTCTTACGTCTTAAGAAATTAACGGATCAATAATAATAAACTGTCGAATTTTTTCCGGTTAATAATAAACGATATTGCGTGTAATAGTTGTCTACATCGTAAGGAATAAACGTCGTATGCTTGATTATAACTGATATGTGCTTGCTCGATGTCCACGAGATAAAAGCATTGCGGGTAAAAAAGTTACATGCTCTTGAGTACTTACGTGTCATCATAAATATGAGACGTATAAAAAAAGAATACGATTATCGCCTTGACTCACTTGATTTACGCGTGCCATTAATACTTGTGCAAATCTTCCGCAATCAGTGCACGGGAAATTACTATATCATGTTTATTTATGGTGCATCGCTTGCTACACACGATTAATACGATCATTACGTATTGTAATAGCTTAGATTCGCGGAGTTGTTCAATGAGAGCGATAAGCTATTGCCAGCGCGTAATTGAATGTCCGCGCGTGCAGATGTGTAAATCCGCAGTACGGTAGACGAGGAGTAAAAACGCGCAAATAGAGCGAGGGTCTTGAAGATGTACTCGCGGCAAACGTTAAAGTGACAGCGCACGACAGAAGCTCGTAAAATGAATCTGACGAGAAATCTCCTTTAAATTGTGCTTCGCGCGAACGGCTTCTCTGAAACGCGACTTTATTACGCGTGGCGTTACACTTAATTAACTATGCCATAAAATATTGTTGAAACGTCCTTTAAGTACCGGCCACTTTGCAATTGTTTCTTCACATTCCGAGACCGATCAAAGTTTCTCATCTTTTAAAAATATAAATTTATTTAGTTGAATGATTTATATAACACGAAAGTAAAATTTTTGATGTTACTTCCTCCGAGAAAGTTATAATTCCGTTTCTAATTGGACAATCGGAATGCAAAGAAATTACTTTCTCCGAATACTTTGCAATAATCGGCGGTATAGGGCGATCAGCGACGTACGATCGTAGCACCGTCGATGTACGATCGTAGTACCGCTTTAAACCATATCTGTATCTGATTCAAAATTATAGTATAGGAGAGAAACCAGTATAACTAATTGCGTTTGTAAAACACCGCCGATCTATGCAATCTACTACTTCGATCTGTTCTTTCATGCGATCTCATATGATCCGATTCGGGTCGGTGCTCGCTTAGTTTTACTGATCTATCTTTGCTTTCCTGCTCATTATGGATTTACAAGATATATGGATTTCTTTGCAGATGAATATCATACTCTTTATATATTTTTTCCTTTGTAATTTACTGTCACGTTTGTTTACTAAATTTTTGTTGTAGAAACACTGACGCATGATTAGAAATAAAATGATTTTCTGAAGAATTTATTTAATTTCTAAATGCATATATTATATATACATTGCAACATTTATATATTATCGATTTTCTTCTTATACGATAGTCATCGTATAAGAAGACTCATTCCTTATGCTTGTAAAATGAAGAAAAAATTAACACACTATCTGGTTTATCAATGTCAGCCTTGATGTTCGCTCTCAACAATTTTTCGCTCTCACGTAAACTGTTCGATGATCTGAAGTAATTATGCGTAACGGTGAGTGCGGTAATATATGCAGTCAAAGGATTTGGATCACCTCGTAACAATTCACATAGCAATTTGAACCGTTTTGCAGTTTTGCTATCGTACGTTTGATCCTATCTAGAAATAGCTATATGAGAAGATAAATATTTCTTTCATATTTTTTTACGATAATGAGATTATTTATTATCTTACACAAGACCAGCCGCTAACGAGATCATCAGATGAATAATTTTGATGTCGACACGCATAATACCCATGCGAATCTAAAGGCATAAACTGACCAATGCTCGATAATGATTTATGCTTCACGGATTATATACCCATACGAGATCCCTGTGTATTTCACGGCGGCGCAAAAAGAATTACTTTATGTTCTGAGAGTAGAGCACGGATAATACGTTCGCTGTTACCGTTCGCCGAGACCCTTCTTGAACGTAAAAGGAGATCGAATGCGGCTGCCGCACAAAATTTCCTAATAATATGTCTTCCAGAGAGCCGTTCGCAAAAATTGTCTAACCAACCGCATTCCAGAAATACCTTCGCGCCAATCCGCCAGTTCCTCTCGTTTTTCCGGTTCTCTCCCTATCTGTTTCTGATCCTTTTGAAATGCACGACACCTCATAATTGCCGGCACCGCCGGCAAATTCGATAGTCGACTAAATGCCAAGCTAACGAGCTTAAACTCGAGCGAGAGAATAGTGGGTGCTAACTGGATGAAAATATTTGATTCAAGGCGTGTTTCGAAACTTTGTAAATTTGCGATCGCGAATCTATTCCGCTCTCAACTAGATTCCGGATAGATTCTCAACGCGACGCCTAAAGTGAAAAAAACCGCAACGCGCAAGACATGAGGAAAGGTAAGAATTGCAAGCGCGACTACCGGAGCCAGTTCCTCATATCTCGTGCCTTTTAAGAAATCCAACCGGGTGAAGTAACGGCACTTGTGTCTCTGGTCTCCTTGCTGCCCGGCTTATGTCAGGATCACATACACGCGGTAGCCCGATCGACAGACAAAAATGGTAGCTAAGAGACATTCTCCGCCCGGTCAACTCACGTAAATAAGGACGTGCTCTTTGTAACGTTTGCTTTGTCAAGCCAATCGTTTTATCAAATGTTTTTTTTTGGGACAAAGTTAAAAATTAATCGAGGAAGCATGAAAATCGTTAAGATACTTACGCATTATTACATTTTATGCACATAAATGATATATCAGATAACTTTTATCCTCCCCTCTTCCTCTACTTTGCCTTCTTTTCATCTAAAATATTTTTGTATCTTTAATGAAACATTTTAAATTAATATATATTATGTTTTTTAATGTCGTTTAATTATTCTATTATTTATTACGATTGTGTTTTATTTTAAAAATATGATTTGTCATGATAAATATGAGATTGTGTATGAAATTAGTGAAATAGTAAAGAATTTGAATCGTGATTCGGAACTACATCAAATTCTAATCCTACTTATTAGCCTTGTCGGCGCGTTCTTTCTAGCATGCATCCGCATAGCATCTGCGTGTTCTTCTACACGAACGTAATAGCTATACAAAAATGGCAAGCGAGACATTTTCCAGCTGGTTGGCTATATAAGGATGCGTAATTTGTAATAGCAACTCGGTAATTTATTGCCGTAGCGGAACGAACTTGCTATAGTAACCAGGAAATCGTCATCTACCGTCAAATAAGAGTAGATATTTTATTTAGCGTGTCACGCTTTCTTTGAAAGCCGCGGCTATATTTGTCTACATTGTTTCGCATAGTTAGAGTGATAAAAAAATTAAACCAATTTGTGTCAAGCAAAATCATTTAAAGAGATAATATATCAAAGTGACGTGCATACTATCGTGACGAATGTGCAAACGGCAAGCGTGGAAAATCTTAATTTGTTTCGCAAATTAGGAAGGGGCAGCGCTTACAGATTTAATTATTACAGGAGAAAGCTAATACGGGAAGTTACTAGAGTACGAACAGAAGTACACGATCGAACTTACATTCTTGCATCACGTTGTTATATTTTTTTGCGCAGGCGTTGCACATTGCAATTCGAAAGTACCATTAGATAATCACCGGCAAAAATAATGTTATTAGAGAACATGGGTGCAAAAAGCCCTGATCTTCCGATTATGGAATTATAGTAGTCACTTGAGACTACTTAAGTATCAACTACATCGAGATACGTATTGCCATAGCAGAGATGTATTACCATAGGTTGATCCTAATCTTCCACTTTCTTCGTATCTCGACAATCAAGAACCGTTGAAATCTCGCGCAGTAACGCGGATTCTTGACAAATTGCCTCGTATTATCGATATTAACCCTCCATCACGGTTCTGGAAAAAAAGAAGACCGCAGAACCATCGCGTTTTATAGAGCAAGGATGCATTTTAACCCGATCAGCGCTCTAGAATTTGTTATCTTAGATAAACGAGTGGCAATTTGTTATCCGGCGAAAGACCGATGGATGCGCGAGTGCGTCCATTCATCGTGCTCGTGATCCTTAAACGCCCGGCCGTAAATCATCGTGTGTAGGCGATCCAGCAGTTGATCTCCCGTCCGATTCGCGATAACGATTCATGGACGACAGGATGAGCTCAAAGAACAGCGTTAGCCTCCGTTCGACGATCGACCACTTTCTCCGTGCCCCAGTCAGACCGGAATATCTTTCACTCGCCGAGTTGTGGGATTACTCATCCGCACGCGTATGTGTCCGGAATATTTACGTCGGTAGTATTAAAAAAAAACATGTAAGATGTTCTCTTCGCGATAACACGATGATGCCAGTGCCAAGATCGAACGCGGCAGAAACGGCTTTGGTCAAGCACTGCTATAAATTTTAAGCTGTCCTTTCCTTGTTCGACGAGTCCTAACGTAACATTGATATATTCTGTTTTTCTTGTCACATTATATGCGCTATGTTCTTCGACATCGATTTCGCTGATTCTTAATTTATTATCACATTGGATTCGTAATTTATTATCATATTGAACTAAACGCGCGTTTGCTAAAATTCATAATACGCAACGTTACGCGAATAGAGTTACCTCGAAAAGAGTAATTTCAAGGAAGTCATTAGATGATCGGTAAGAACCTACAGCGGAATGAGCTAAGAAAATTACATTAAACAGGAAGCGATGGCTTGCGATGCGTTTTTGCAGGATATTCTTCGGTCGTGGTGGAGAAAGATGTCGTGACCACGCATTACCGGAGAATGGAGATCTTCTCTCTGAGACGCTGCGTGAAAGTGATTCCATAATAGCAAGAATGTAAGCACATAGCATATTGAGAATAGATTATTTCGAAGGAGTGAAAAAGAGAAAAATCGGAGTAAAAGTTACTGCATTGTGATTTGCATACATTGTGATTATCTTAACTATGAATTATATATCTAATTTTTTAAGATCATGTATCTATATCAAAGCCTACCAAACAATCGGAAGTAATACTGAAACAAAATATGATTTAATTAAAGTTATAACTGTCTCACACATATTTCTGCTAGCACTACAATTTTTATAACTAATCCAATATATTATTATGAAATCAACATATCCTAACATTCCAACATTTTTATTAAACTTTCATTCCATTTTCTAACTGTTTTATTTACGATAAGAATTCCTAAATAATATCCAATATTGCATAAAAGATGTTATGAATACAGAAAGGGCGTCAAGGATCATGGTTGAGCTGCAAAAACGTTGCAACAATAAGCCGGAAACAAGGAAAATGTATCGATAAATAAAAGGTAATCTACATGGCCAATCCGACTTAGGAAGCCTCTGCCATTCATGTTAATGAGAATCGATTAGGATCGCGATGCACTATCTGTTGTCTGGCCAGAAAGAAAGACTCTCTACTCAGTCGTTCCTTTGCGATACAAATGGTGCACATGGACGATGCTAACACCATAATAATGCGAAAGAAAGTGTCTGGGAGCGTGCGTGAGAGCTCTTTCTCGTGATAACCAGATCATTTTTCGTTCACTTTCACCGGATCCCCTCGAGTTAACCAGTTTATCCTCCCGCACGTTTATAGCCTGTTGCCGTTTGCATGATAATCCGACATGTCGCGCGATCGATTAATTGTTTGCGTCGGCTTTCTATACGTACGCGAAAGCTTCGGACTCACGTGAAAGCGCATTTCGTTTATACTTTGCCTGCAACGAAGATAATGGCAGACTAATAGCAGTGCAAGGTATAAATTACCGATTAAAGATTTAAAATCTTGTGTAGTCTTATAATTAATTATACTCTAATATTTCTTTAATTTGTACGTACTTTCTAATCGTTAGTTATACTGACAAATTGTTTCTGTGGAAAACAATTAATTATGTCGACAGGTTAAATGGGCAGTGTGAGCAAGATCACAACATAAGACATGATTCTCGAAAGGAGAATAAAGTCTCGGCGTGCTTTATTCTCCGAAAAATCATTGCTCGACTACGTCGTAAACGGCAGTCGGCTTTCTGTAAATTTACATATATATCGCTCGGCAAAATCTGAAACGTACACTAGCTACTCGAAACAGTATGCGGCAACCTGCTGAGGAGATATTACTGAAACTGTTTCGCGAAGTAGAGTGATTGATGTGTAACGAACGGCGTTCACCGTGGATTTCTACGCGAAAAAGCGAAGCCTTGTTCGTGAATGTGAAGTGTTAAACAAAGCTCCGACACCTCATGTGTAACTTGCGTTTCCATAGACGCTTGTGAATGCAAGAATCAAATCTTTAAAAAAGAACACAATTTACATATCTAAAGACTAAAGTAGCTACGTGTGCTATCTGCTCATATCTATAAGAATATATGCATAAACATGCACATGATGCTATCTACAAGAGCTATTCTAATTTCGTGCTGAAAGTAATACGACTTAATATGTTAAAAATTATATTTTGATCCAATTATACCAGATAAATACACAAAATTCTAAAATAAATGTTTCAAGCAGTACACATGTCGTTTACCTATTTCAAGCTTTTTTCGCGATTTAAAAAAAATAAATAATATCTTGAATTATCTTTATGTTTCGGTAAAACTATTTGCTACAATAGAACCAAATTGGTAATGTCGAAAGTAATGTAATAAGTAATATTTTGCGAACGATGTCACGGCAATCCTATCCCAAAATATACACGTGTTCTCGACACGGCGCGCCAGTAGATTTATCTCTAAAATGATATATTGCGGGTCGCGAAAGCGCATCGGGATATGCGCGAGTGGCATAAATTTACTGCTTATTATCCGTTAACCATGCGAAAAAATCGGCAAGGACGCCGAAGATGGCAAGATCGCGTGTGAAAGTACACACGCTTCTCAGCGGTGACCAATGCGTGCATCACTTTGCGCGTCAGTCCTTGCACGTGTGTAAAGTGCGGGATCGCTATCGCGCGGGTCACATGATTATGCGTGACTCGTGAACCTTGGCACGCATATTATGCCTATTATCCTGTGCGCACAATCGATAGGCGAAACGCTCACACGCGTAAATACGCCGGGTACATTCCCGAGCGGCCGCCAATCAAGCGGTAGCCACGACAACATATCCCACCTACACGTCGCAGATCATTCAACTTCGACGAACAATGTATTTACAGCACCCACACAGGCTAACGAGATGCAAAATGCAAACCTTGCCGCGCTAAAAATAAAACGGCTGTCGACGGAGTGTGTCGTGGTAGCTGAGACGTTTATCCATTTATGCGTCTCTCGGCGGTTGTCGAGACAGGCATTGCTATATGTAAAACAAGGTATGCAGATATTTCGAAATGTATTCAATAAAATTTGTTTTAGCCGTCATTGGTAGCGCGTGATAACGTAATTTGCAGTATTACACTCTACCGTTGCTGTGTATAACACTGCAAACGGTATTGAAACACGATATTGAAATAGTTTTGCCGATACTTTTACCAGTTCTATCTACCAAGCTTCCGAGAGTAATTTCAGTCAAGATCGGTCAGCTGACATTTACGCCTCTGTGTGTGTAGCGCAATAGAGAAAATGACCGATTATTAGTCGGTCGACTTTCAATCACGTAGGACGGCTGGTAGACTTCGTTCGTAGTTACTATAGAACTGGAGCGCGTTAATTCCGGATAATGCCCTTTAATGCTTGGTGACTATTGAACTTCTAATCGAGAAGCCAGTATTGCCCTAGATCGTCGCCATGCCTGCTAATTGATTATTGCGTTGGAGCAGGTTGATGCAATAAAGCTTACGGGCATAATAAATAATATCATTTTGCTACTGTTAAACGCATTATTCTAAGTCTAACTAATAGTGTTTTGCATAGCGAAACACCGTGCGAGCATGAATAATCTTAACGCAGCAATCTTTTATTTTTTTCCTTATCGATTAATTTTCTTTCCTCTTAACCGAAATAATCTAATATTGTTAATATAAACTTTTGAATTCGATGTCATTAACTTAATATTAAACACATAGCATTAATTTATGTAATCTTTAAGAAACATTATATATACAAGGAGAATAATTCACAATGCATTATTAGAATGCCTTATAAATTGTTTCAGGTCTTATTTAATAATGTTTTATAATTATAAAGTTAAGTTTTTTTAATAACTCTTTAGATATGTAAAATTTTTTAAATATCTTTAAAATATTGGGCGTGCATTAATACGGATTAGTTAACCTTGAAATGGCAAAACGACTTTAATATAAATTTATCTTAATATATTTCCGATTATGGCATTTCTTACTACAATATTCCTGCAAATGCATAAATCACAACGCGGTGAAAAGCCTCTTTAACGCATCACTGACCTTTCTTTAACGTAAACTTTATTTAACGAATGTAAACTGCTTGTAGCCATCGGTTTTCCTCTCACGAAGCGCTATGTTAAGGATGACAATTATCTATCTAGAGAAAGATGTATTATCGAAAATCATCATCTTCGTTAGTGTGACTTTGATTAATGAGACATAACGGGAGAAACAGAAACACGTACCGGAGCTCACCGTTCGAAGCTAATTGGTTACCGCAGAACTTTAATGATCAAAACGTCCTTGTGCCAATGATCGAGGCGCTCTAGATCCCACCAGTAATTAGCTATGCAGGAAGAAAACGGTAACAAGGATGCTATGTCCTTCCCAGACACTTATACTTTAATAATGTTTTTTCATGCCTGCCATCGATACGCATCACACAAAGGTCTAATGACTGGGAAGAACTATTGGCTATTTCGAAACCACAACGTCCTAGAATGCAGCACGTCTCCCTCATAAAACTTATATAGCTCTACGTAGTTCCATATAGAATTCTCTGTAAAAATAATGTTACATAAAGTTCGTGTTGAAGAAAGACTATCCCTTTCAATACAGAAAGTATTCTCCTAGGCAGAAACTAAAAGGAAAATAATATGAAGCCACAATTAGCCTTAGGGAGATTATGAAAGCGAACTGTGCTCTTAAGTGGAGAATTGCAGTTTACGTAGCGGCATTAACGTGTCTCTTGATCGCGAGAAAAGAACCTGCTGCAGGGAACAAATCGGGCGATCTAAGTATTATACAAACCCCGTACCGTGGAATTGGCGGGATGAGGGATAATCAGTAGCTACTTTTCTCCCAAGCAGCCGTCGAAAAGATTGCAGCGATCTACAACGATCGTGCCCGACGGGAATCACGATTCTCAAAGATTTATGTTTTAAGCCGTGTCGTTAACTCATTAATCGAAAAAAAAACTTCGCGGGAAAGAATTCTCGTCATCATGTTCGATATACATATCTCGTGACACCCGGAAGTTAAGTACATCACGACGAAGAGAGAGAGAGAGAGAGAGAGAGAGAGAGAGAGAGAGAGAGAGAGAGAGAGAGAGAGAGAGAGAGAGAGATTAAGAGAAAGTTGAGGAAGCGATTTTGATGATTTGTGCTGAAACTGCATCGGTTTCCTATTCTTCCGATTAGTCTGTTAGTCTTGAAAGTATAAGTTAATTCATTAATCCTGAGACGCATAAGTTTCACGGTAAATAAAATTTAATTGATCAATAAAATGTTTATAAACTCCTCGGTGATCTATAATATGTCAATAATATATACAAAATTATAAATGTAAAATTGTTCAGATATAAATTCGTAAATATAATCTAAAGAGACAATAAAGATGATTGTAAATTACATTAAGTTATGAATATTAATTCCACTGTGGAAATAATACGGTAGGTTTAATGTTACATTGAAGAAAAATAAAGGATCGATTAATAGCATCATCGCAAGATATTTGTGAGTTAAACATAGGGAAAGTACTACCAAACTTCTTTATTGGTAGAATCTTACAAGCATAATCAATTATTTGCGCTTTAAATGTCTCATTTACATAATAATGAGGTAACTGCAATTGATACCTACCATTTTGAATGCCAGAGACGGATCATCCTCTCCCTAGGATAATCTTTGATCATTTGTTACAGTAATATTTACTTATCCCAGAATATCGCGATGTATTATTATATTGTTATGTAATAATTATATATAGAGCATTAAAAAAGTTTATAATCATGCACGGAAAAAACAGTAAGGTTGCCACAACCACAATAATAGTAACATTTGGTACAGCCACGTCCTGTGGTTGTGACAACCACATTGATGTGAAGGCAACTATATGCATTTGGTACAGCAAACATAGTGAATGTTGAGACAAACATAGTGAATGTTGAGACAAACATATATAGATGCACTACACAAAACAATGTGAATGTGACAACCACAGGACGTGGCTGTACCAAATGTTACTATTATTGTGGTTGTGGCAACCTTATTGTTTTTTCCGTGTGCGATTTTATAATCTGATCATTAAAATAATCAGAATTATGATAAAAAGATACAAATTGGATTTATATAGTCTATTTTTACGATCTCTCTTTCGATTTTTTCATTCTCGTTTCGCTAAAATATTTTTGGCGACCTTGATAAATACATTTCAGGTTTTAACATTTAAAACTGTTTAGTCCAGCTTAATTTCTATGACCGACCGATAAGATATCCCCCTTCTTGCATATTCGAGTTCTGAAACGAGTTTTACAGGAACCCTCGCAGCAAGATAATTATATAGTTCTGATCGTGAAAGTGGCATCGAACCGTGGTCGCCAGAGAACACTGACTAAATGGGTTGACAGCACTGTCAAGGTCAATCTCCTCTAACTGAGAGCATAATGTTAATATTTGCACAGTTAAAAATCGCTGCTTTTAGTTAATCGGATAAAATATATTATATTCTATTATTTTTTTAATGGGAAGTTAAGCTATCGTCTAAGTGTAGTACGGAATCGTTCGAGATAATGATATATTTGCGAAACTAAAAAGTTTCCCCCTTTTCACTATTACGTATGTCGCGTAAATGTTAGCGAAATTAATAGAATAAAAGCGCTGTCGCACCACATCTGTAATAGTATACTTTCGACATAATGCACACCTGCGAAAGGGGTGATTAATATTGATCAATATTCCATGAGGTGCAAGGAAAATAAAGATGCATAATATGCATGCTGTTACATCGTGCGGCAATGCACATGCGATTTACATATCTAAGTTCTCGTATCCGCGCGCAAAAATATTAACATTTATAACTGAAAAAATTCCGCGAGATCCTTGTCTCTTCTAAAAACACCGAAATTTAAGATTCTTATCCGTGCGACGAATCATGAAGAGACGTTTGATCTGGTCTCTATGAAATATAGTAGCGTGTCAACCTACGATAAAGCATTGCTCAAGCGTTATGTCTCGGACGTTACAATGCGGTATAACGGCCGTTGATTATGCGGTATGTATCACAGAAAATCGTTGTACTAACATCCACTCAGTTTAACGCCGGTACTGCTCTTGCAATATCTCTATGTCCTCCGGATAAAGTGAATTTTTTTAAACGACTTTGGACAAACTGAGTATGTACACTGCCGTCGAAAAGTTTCCGGACAAGGTCTATAACTAAGGGGCTTATTCTGTAACCTTTAACGGCAGTGTCGTCATCGTTATATTGTCGTTGCGCAGCTTTTTTACCATATATTATACCTGCGCAATGATAATATAACAATAACGACACTTGTCGTTAAGAGTTATAAGCCTTGTGTCCACGATGCTGAAAATCGGTCCGAGATCTCGGACGAAAAGAGAATTGACCAATCGCATTTGAACAATTCGGCCAATTGATCAATGCGATTGGTCAATTCTCTCTCCGTCCGAGATCTCGGATTGACTTCTAGCATCGTGGACACAAGTTTTGCAGAATAGGCCCCTAAATTCAAAAAAGTGCTGTCTGTCAAAGGTAGTTTCTTCGATGAAAAGAAAGTATGAGTGTGAACTAAAATTGGCTTAAATTGATGAAATTTCTTTTGTTTCTCATTAGTTGAATAAAATTGGCTCAGTTTTTTATAATAATAGGCGCTTTACTACAATTTTTCGTGACTTATATACCTTTGTCCGGAAACTTTTCGACGGTAGTGTATCTTGATCAAAGTCGGGCATGACGAAAGACATTTTTTTTAAACGACTTTGGACAAACTGAGTATGTATATATCTTGATCAAAGTCGGGCATAGCGAAGGAATACATCATTCAATCTACTCGACCACCAATCATCATCATCGCATTTATTTTAACTTTGAACCGGACAACAACCATTAGGTACATTTTCGCTATTTGCTACCCATTTCCACTTATTTTCGTATTATTGGAAATCTACTGGTGAAATCTACTGTGGTGAAATCTTGTCGCTCAATGTCAGATATAAAATAACACGGGATAAGAAGGAAGAGAGTTCTTAAAGGAAGTATCGCGTTAAACAGTTTGCCGATCTCATCGAGACTTCCCTTCGGGAGAAAGTTCGTGATTGAATTCTCGCCAACGCTGCGATAAATTAAACGAAAGTTTAAAGTCGTCACGTTCCCCCTGCGAGGCTATTGCTACTACGTATAACGTGCAGCTCCGACTGGGGCTGCTTCGAAGGTGTATAGCAAGCCGGATGCTTTCACTCTCAAGAAATATTTTCGAGAGACGAGTGCTCTTCTCTCTATCTCTCTTTCCCCTCACGGCAATCCTTTTTAACGCAATCTTTCAACGAAGATAAAGGCGTGGCCAGTTTCGAACTCCCACGTTCTATGCCGTGAGATTCCCATGATACCTTTCATTATTAACGATGCACCTTGATATCTGCAACTTTTGCTATCTGATTTTTCTGTAGTATAAATTAACAACATACCACGAATAAAATCAATCAAAGCATTTTTGAAAATCAGCATTATGTTTTTAATGTATAATGATGGTAGCGAAATAGCGACAGATAATTACATTAATATGTACCGTACGGAAATTGCAAATATAATGCATTTATTTATGTAGTACATCTAAAATTTTTTAATAAACCGAAATTAAAACCAAATTAAACCAAATTAAATAAACAATTAAACTTCAGCTTCTGGAGACTATTGGGCATTTTAAGTGCGAAAGACTACATAAGATTATATCAGTATTTCATGCAACAATCTCAGAAATGCTATAGCTCCTTATAACCTGTTCTTTCAATTATCGACATCGAGATGACGTTGATTCAAGTCAAGATGCAGATGCCGGTACATAAGACTCGTGATTACGGGATCGATTAATGAGGTAGCTCGCGTGCGGTAACGTTGTTCTTTAGAATACGCCAGATTCGTCACGAGAAAGGAGACTCATCTAGGGTTAACCTTATGTCGAAATCGCTAAGAAATTTATGTGAATATAAAACCAAGCGCCTGTCTCATTAATGATTATTGATGAGAAGACTGTTTCTCATAACGGACAGAAGTGTGTCGCTCATTTTTAGATGCTTTTATCGAATATTTATCAGCGTTTAACTCGTTCATACATGTGATCAAATTACATTTACAAATCGTTATTATTTCATACTGTAATTATCTCAATTATTTGATAATATGCTTATAATATTAAAAAAATATCAGTTTGAAATCAATTTCATTCAACACTAAAGAGTTAACTTCATCCGTTTTCTTTATTACTCATTCAAATCCAAAAAGTTGATAAATCACGAAAAACGCGTCTCTGGCGCGATATCTCATGAGTATCTGGTTACGTGTAAGTAGCCAACGGCACCGCCTGCCGTCATTGATTTTTCGGAAAGTTTGAAAGCAGGAAGCATCTATTCCCCGATTTCAATCCACCCAGCACGAAATTTTCTTCTCGTTCCACGTAACAGTCCGCGTCTTTTCCTGTCGCGTCCTAGGGCGAAAAAAGGAACAAGAGGAGCAACGTACTTCGGCCGATGGTAATCACTTCCTTGTCTGTGCACCCGTAAGAATCTTGAAACCTCTGATTTGCGATTTGATTATGTCGTTCGCGTACTCATTATAATTTCTAAGTAGTGCACGGCTATATCGGAATGGAAAACGGCAAGCTATATCACGTCTCGTTTTTTCATCAGTATCAGCATGTCGTCTAGCATGTATTCCCATGAATGTTATACGAGAAAAATGTACAAATTTTTTCATTCTGTCACTTTATGACATAGCGCGGATTTTATCGTAAATTTCAAATTATAATATTGAATAATTTATCGCATATTAAACGATTGCTAACAATAAGAGTTTGTATCAAAATAGCTGTATATCTTTTTAATTTAATATAAAATTTATAAATTAAATACATTAGATTACTAAAATATATAAATTAATTCATTAAAACACTCATCATGTAAGAATCTTAATTTTTTGTAAGTAAAAATATCGAATCATTTATCGATTTAGAAAGCTTTTCAAACGTGTATTTTAAATATAAGAAATTAAAGTTGCTACTTAAAGTTTTGCCGGTTATTTCCAACATCCGTGATAGATTTATATTACATAATTCTATTTCCTATAATCATTACAGATTATAGATACGCTTTTTAAATGACTATATTGAAACGGATCATTAGCAATTAGCTAGAAAAAACTCAGAGTAACGCGTGGTATCGTAGAACTTACTCAAATGATAGCTCAGATAGCAAAGAGAGAAAAGCACTCAATGGACAAAATAAAAGCTTACCAATCTGGATTTATGTAATAGCAATAAAATCGCTTTTTTTATTAGATTGATTTTTATTATCATAAAATTATTTATCGATTTAGAAAGCTTTTCAAACGTGTATTTTAAATATAAGAAATTAAAGAGTTGCTAATTAAAGTTGCTATTTAAAGTTTTGCCGGAATTTGCATTTTAGTACTTTCGCATTAGCTACGCGTAAACTGCAGTCTCTAATCATTCGTGTTAATCACCATGTCGTTTTTATTGAGGATGCGAATGCTAGGCTTATTTTAAATTATGTTACACTGCGAACAGTGCTGTGACAATCGTTCTATTCTTCGCAGAAGAATGTTCTCTTAAATACGTAACGTACATTCCGGTTAATTAGGAGTTTCAATGGATGAAATAATCGCCATAAACCGTGAAGCGACATATAGTATTGCGAAGTTTATCGACTCTCATCAAGTTATGATCGCGCAATATTTTTTTTTCACGCGAGGCGAGCGCAATAGTAAAGCGTCATCTCCGGCTATGTCGCAAATAGTGTCGCTGGGACAATGTTGAGAGTGTGACGATGCCACACGCGAGGAAATGAAGTTCCCGCACCGGTGTCATCTCTATTGTTACTGGATAGAATGTCATTGAAAAATGGGGCCATGTACCCGGCAAATTAATGTTTAATAATAAGTGGTATGTGCATTGACTTCTCTAGTGGAAGGCGGAAATATCGGGACGGATACGTATAATTGTTCGTACAAGAGCAATACTTATTTCACGTTGAGAACATTTCTTTTTTGCTAACGTTTTGACATATTTTTGATAAAACCGTACACTTTAATGTTCTACACAATACACATATAATTAATAAATGAAAAAAATTAACTGAAGATTCTGTTATAGACAATGGATCTATTAATTCACGGTTACAGACAAACATCAGTCCGATGTATAAAATCTATGGATAAAATGCATAATATATTTTATTTGAAATGCATGATATATGGTTCTCGAGTACGGCAACTCGCGACGGCATTGTCGAAAGTAGCGATCATGCGGACTGAACTATTACTCAAGAATTACATTACGCACGAAACACGGAGCCTGCGTATCTTTCGTCACCCGGACTTGATTGTTCTATTATGCAGAAAGCGCCCGCGGTTCGTCGCTAGAAAGTAAAGTACGTCAGGCGTGTTTAAGGAAGACCGATTGCCGCGTCATCGTGCAACGCTTCCTCGCTGAACTCAATGCGGATCTCTCCTACGAAAATAAATGTAACAAACGAAACCGAGTATGAATGTATAGACTAAATTAGCGGTTAATTAATTGACATCTTCATGCTCGATTTAACCTGAAAGAACCGACGCGTACCAAAGTAAATTTTATATTTTATTGCTGCTGCTAGTATATACCATTTTTTACACTTTTGTTTCGTAAATATTACGTTAATTACTTTCAATTGTTCCACAAATTTTACATTGTACGCAAAATAATTTGTTTTATGTCAATGAATAATGACATGAAAACATGCGCAAATTTTATCTTGAATAATATCATATTTCCTGCGCTAGACAAAAGTCTATTAATATTCATTTATTTAAATATAAATAAAGTTCAATATTTTTATTTTAAATTAGATTATTTAATATAAATAGCTTAGTACACTATCGTCTTATATAAACTCTGTTTTAAAACAAACTAATATTATTAATTATATATAAACAACTTTTTAATATTATATTAAAAATTTCTCTTTTTCTATTTATATATCAAAGGTGCCGTATCTTTCTTTTACGATCTAAGCGGAAGGTGGTCAAGGCTCGTGATTCCTAATCACGATACGCGGCACGATAAATTACGAGAATCCCGCGGAATCACACCAACAAATTGCCGGTTGGTGCCTCATTACATTGCGGCGAGCCGTAATTGGCGTGGTGAAATACCGTCGACAGACCGCGATTTAACAAGTCCATTGAGCTAATTCCTTTCGATGCGATCCGAAAATCGGATCGTGCCGCGAGCGTGACTCAATAAATCGAAGTAGCGCATTGGAAAAAGAAACAAAGTATGAAAAGCTCGGGTGGTCACCGCGAGAGTGAATACGCGTATTCGCATAACTAATCAGAAATCCGTTGCGGGCGATTTTCTTGTTGCAGTCGTTACCCGGTCGTATTACGTAAATATCGTATATCTCATTAAAAACGATTACTTCTGGTACAATTCGCTTATAACATTAGCTATCTGTGGTCAGCGCGCTCCCGAGATTTGTGGCGGACGATAAAAAAAAGAAGGGAATGTCGGAAGCGTTGTCGACCCAGTGCCATGTGTCTCAGATACCGGTTGACAAGCAGAGCCGAGGGAATGAGGGTCTTAAGTTTATACGCGCGCGCTCTCCGCGCAAGGATCTCTGGAGACGCACTAAACCCTCGGTAAGCGCCGACTTGTCATCGACGTAATTGACTTTCTCTCGTGTCGAGGATGAAAGAAACCCGGCAAGATCACCCGTCGGTAAGGTACGAACTAATTAAGGAAGTCCGATGTCCGCGGGCTAATTAATAACGGCCTGACTGGATGCCCCGGAACAACGCGCGATCGTCTTTTTTCTTATCTTTTACATAACACGTTTTTAAATGAGTCTCGCTATACGCGACCGATAATTTGCGGAAAGTACGTGTGCATAATTTAACATTTGAACGTCCATAAAAATCGGCGAATACGATTGGCATTTGCTTCAAGGACAAATAAAAATAGTCGGTTTCGCGGCAAAATAGTTAATTCCGATTTACATTCCGTAGAAACGTATCCTTTTCACGTTACGATGCTAAAACGTACACGGAAAGAACGGTTTTGCTGAAATATTAAAAAATTTGGCCAGATACAGATCTGAAAAATAATTTTGTTGGATCAACAAAATAATTATGTAGGACACTCCAACATAATGATAATGCTGCAAAAAGTTTTGATATTCGAGCAACTATTTTAGGCGTCCTACATAATTATTTTGATAATCCAACAAAATTATTTTTCAGATCTGTATCTGGCCAAATTTTTTAATATTTCAGCAAAACCATTCTTTCCGTGTATCATTTATCGTTTATCGGAGACTGTACGGAAAGAATGGTTTGCTGAAATATCTAAAACTTTGGCCAGATACAGATCTGAAAATAATTTTGTTGGACCATCAAAATAATTATGTAGAACGCCCAAAATAGTTACTGAAATATCAAAACTTTTTACCGCATTATCATCACATTTGAGCGTCCTACATAGTTACTTTTGATGGTCTAACAAAATTATTTTCAGATCTGTACCAAATTTTTAGATACTTCAGCAAAACCGTTCTTTCCGTGTGTGGATATTGGGTTTACAGCATAGAAATAATTTAAAATATTGCACCATAATTCAGATATTGTTATGGAGCGGTTTATGTAAAAAAATAAACATGGATTGCACGAAATTCAAATGCTTCTTAATTCCATAAGAAATGAAGGCATAAATAATCGATTTGTACGGTATATTCTGTACGGTATATTTCTACCGCTGCCAATATAATAAATCTACGTGGCGTTCTCAAGGTGTTCCACGAAGCTCCTTGAAAATCGCGATTCAATATGCAACCACTGCTGCATGCGGCCGATTCGATGATCTGCGCGCGCTATTATCGAGGATGATCATTAATGGATTGCAATCAATGAATCGCGTATTCTACCGAGTTCTCTCATATCGACCATTGAAGGTGCTCCTACATGTTTCTTGCCTGCGTATTTTTCTCTCGAGAAATATCTCGCTCTTTGCCCACAGTGCATAACTGGGTCGTAAATATCGGTACCCGCAATTTAATCATGTTGCGCATATGTCGCATATAAGCCTACCAGTACGATGCAATCTTTCTCACAAAGACCTGTTCTTTGTTTCAGATGGAGCACCGGTTCCCGAGGACACAGTCGTACACGAGGTAAGAAGAATTTTCGAGGAACAATAAGAAGAAGAAACTGTTCCATCCTCTATAATTCTCTTATCGCATTACAATTCGCATATCTAACGTCTGATTCAAACGAAAACTTACGATATACAGCACAAGATATCTTACAACTATTGTATAATACTTCTTATAGCATTTTTTGAAGATTTATCTAAGCCAAAAATCCTAATTTTAATTTAGATGTAAATTGTTTAATTTTATGTGTATATATATATATTATAAAGAAACGTTTTTTTCTTACTCTTCTCACATTTTTTAAAATAAATTAAATATAAGTGTATTATATAATTTTTCTTATATCTCTTCTATTATCGCAAATTTTGATAGCAAGCATTGAGCTATAGATTGTCCAAGATAATCAAAAATGTATTCACTAGCATTTACATTTTTTAATATGCTGTTTTTTTTTTCAAAAACATACTAAAAAATAAATTTTCTATAAATCCGTGAATAAATTATTACCGATCAAAGAGAGTTGTGCACTCTCGTATATACCTACAATTGCTTCAACAGACGATTATATATGCTTCAGAATTAAATTTACGCTAATAAATTTCAGTTTATCCGTTTCAAGGCAATGGATCTATATATGAAATATTACATCTGTAATATTTTCACAGATTCATTACTTCGGATTAAATAAAAAATTATTTGTGACTCACCGATACGATGCGCAATAGCGGAGTTGCAACTACGTTGATCTGTAACATACAAATATAAAATCCAAATTATATTTGCGTCCAAGATAACTAATATTTAAAAAATAATTATTGCGTGAATTGAGCTTTTTTTTATTTATCAAATTCATTTCATAAAATAATTATGTAATTCCCGAAAAAAGCATGAATTTAAAAATTTTAAAGCAAAAATTTTTTATTTTTATATAAACCATCCTAATGAGTGACCGGAATAAACAGAAATTAAGGATTCTGTCTGCAAAAAGTAATAATTAACGTAGATGATATACCCCACGGTTGCTCCGCCGTCGCCTGATGCCTCCCAGGCTTCCTCCTCTCACAATCAGATTTCTTCGAAGTCACCACACACTCGCGAAAACTCGGTTAATTAATCATCCTAACAAATAATCGGAATAAACAGGTATTTTAGACCGGAATTCCTTCTGCAAAAAGTAACAAATAACGTACAGAATGAGATACTCACTCCATGGTTGCTCGGTCGTCGCCTGATGCCTCCCAAGCCTCCTCCTCCTCTCAGATGCCCTCGAAGTCACCACACACTCGCGAAAACTCGGTTAATTAACACTCGCGCTAATTATCAGAATAAGACGACCGCGCGCCACTTGACACGACACTCCCGATATTAATGGCACGCGACGTACTTATCATATCGCGCGACGGAAGTTACCAACGCGAAAAAAAAACAAACGAAGTAACGATAGAGCGAAATTGCGATTCGCTCGACACCCGTGTTTGTTGAGTCAACACTCGACGCTTCGAAAACTATGACAATCAAACGGAATCGAACGAGACTCGAACGGTGGTAGGCTTTAACGAATCACTGATGTACGAAACTTTTGCCGCACGGTAGACCAAATTGAAACGCGACGTCAATTATGATTATACTTATTAATCACACGCGCCACGACGCTACTTGACTCGGAGCCGACTCGTTTTGCACCACGTAACATTCTGATAATGGCGGACCGAGTATGTAAGCGGCGTCGCCAACTTCACTCATATCGCGCGACACGGCGCCAATCAGGTTAACGACTGGTTAAGACGCGATGAATCGTTCGAGAATATACGATCAAAATTTGGCATTGCACGTGCAACGCATTTAGAATGCGTGAATCCCAAACGAATCGCGAACTACAATTGTATTATTAACCAACGATTGACATATTATTTGTTCATTACTTCCTAGGTAGCAAGCTGACGTTATTTGTCGTCATTTTGACGACGTTAGACGTCATTTTGCCGAAAAATTGAAGAATTGAACGAACTTGTGAAGTTCGATTACAATTATGCGGTTTCGTTTAAATGGATATAATTATGTATCCATTTAAACGAAAACTAGCATAATTGAAGAATTGAACGAACTTGTGAAGTTCGATTACAATTGTGCGGTTTCGTTTAAATGGATACAAAAATATATCCATTTAAACGAAAACTAGCATAATTGAAGAATTGAACGAACTTGTGAAGTTCGATTACAATTGTGCGGTTTCGTTTAAATGGATATAATTATGTATCCATTTAAACGAAAACTAGCATAATTGAAGAATTGAACGAACTTGTGAAGTTCGATTACAATTGTGCGGTTTCGTTTAAATGGATACATAATTATTTAAACGAAAACTAGCATAATTACGTCAAAATGACGACAAATAACGTCAGGTTGGCTCGCTCCACGCATCGGTTCACGTCAGTTCGCGTGTTATTCAAGTTCAGTAATAATCATATTTATATCGAGCAAAGTTTATTTAAATCGGTAAAAAGAGTTTCAAACGCGATACGAGAACCGCTGTCTCCTACCGTTTCGATCTCGAGCCAGCAATACTTATCGCGCGAAATATCTATCTCGGCAAAGAGTTTCAGTATCTCGGTTCCAGTACGCTTGCGAATTGCCAACAGTAGACTGAGTTATAGCTCCTACTTACTGAATGTAGCAACGCATTAGAGCCGTTCTACAATGAGTCGTTAGTCGTTAGTCGGAAGCAAATTGACCAACCACAGCCGAGTATTCCTCGAATAATCGATTGTGGTTGGTCAATTTGCTTCCGACTAACGACTAACGACTCATTGTAGAACGGCTCTCACGCGCGGTAAGAAGTGATGCCAATGCAACGTGATAGCCAATCAACTTACCGCTTTTCCGTACGAGCGAAATGAGCTTTTCCGTAAGAACGGATGATTGATTGATCACCATATCGCTTTTTATCGCGTAATGCATTTAGGAATAGAATACTAATTAATCGTGTGGTCCGACTGTTGCTAATCGTTCGTTTGGAATGATTGCGTTCTTCCTTGATACTCATCGCAATCGCGTCTCGAAGGAAAATAACGGCGGATAACGCTACGACACACGGAGCGCGACGCGCTACTACTGTTCGGTTCGAGTAACGCTATGCGAATGATAATAGGACAGGACGAGCGCGTGTACACAGCCTACGATGCTAAGGCCAAGGCCGACCTCAATGTAAACAATGAGCGCCGAGTGCCTAGCGTCGAGCGTCGTACGCCGTAAACACCACAGCCAAAAATTCAACATGTTAACAAATTATACGAACGAATATTCTATTCTTTGCTTTTTACATTAAATAAACGGTCCCTCGCATATTACGCGTTTCGCTTTTTCACACGCACTAGCATCGTTAAATTGTAGGTATAATGATTGATTAATTATCAGTTGTCTTCATTAAAAGAACGATTAAATAATTTGTATGTAACAATTCAGATGCGGATAGTAATTAATTTGTTAATATTAATTAATTACTACAGTATGTGTAGTATTGAGAAAATGATTAAAATTACGTATAAGCGCAATTACAATTTTTCTCCTTGCCAGTTTTGGTTGCTTATGGTTTCAAAACTATTGCGACTGCGACATTTTTATAGGATTTTTTATTATATATATATGTGTGTATTTTAATTAATCTATAAAGTACAAAATTAAAATATTATATAGTATTTTTGAAATATTCTGTTTGTTAAATTGAACAATTGTGTAGTCATATGAATATTTAACACGGATTATCGATAGATTCAAACAAATCTTGTATCATCTCGTGTAAAATATTTCTGCTTTTATATTAGTTTATTTAAATTAAGATAGTTATCTGTACAATTATTAACGCCAACCATTGTTCGATTTATACTTGAGTGGCGGTACAATCGTCAGAAAATTAAATTGGATAATTTTTCCTTCTTGTTATTCTCATGTATTATTTCTCGTAATCTCGTAATTATTTTCAAACACTAATAAACTCAAGCTAAAAAAATAAACGAAATAAAGTATAGCGGATCTTAGTGCTCCAATAATATTAATGTGTGACTTTTCTATAAACTGCGCTCCGTTACTATCGGTCTTGAAACGCAGCTCTACGAATATCACCACATTAAATTGAAAATCAATTTAATGATACTGATGCTAACAAGCATCTATAAGATTCCCCCCTTCCCATCCCAACCCGAAAAACTGTAAAGAATTTATTGCGAAAAATATTACCTCAGCGTGGGTTTGAACCTGGACCTCCCTATAATCCGTGAGGGTGTCGTAGCCAGTTCGACCACCGAGGCATGTGGTAATATTTATCGCAACAAACGAAGATGTTAAGAGAACGTATTAAAAGGCCAACGTGTATAAATAATAATTAGGATAAGACCGTATATATGTATAAACAATTTAAATCAAGAGATAGGCCAATGACCGTCATTGGCCTATATATCGATTTAAATTGTTTATACATATATATGCGGTCTTATCTTAATTATGAAATAAAATATAGTTAATAATAACGGTTTCTAATGTTTTAATTAATGCAATCTACTAGTATATATTAATTTTTCAGTAATCTTACTTAAGTTTATCTAATCTTCTTTAATCTCTTTAAGCAAGAAGGAAAAGCGATGAACCGAGAATCAATATTATAAAATTATTAACTTGTTATTTTACAATCGATCCGCTGATGAACGTCGTCGATTTCACCCTAGGATTTCTGCAGTGTCGCACTTTCGCGTATCACAACATATGTGCTTCGATAATGAAGCTTAAGTTTCTTCATAGTACAATGATTCACGCTGCGCTAAGAACTACGGATCATCTATCGTATAGCCCGCGGCTGCTTGTGCTGATTGTCCCTAATTCACATATAATTCATACCAACTGGGAGAGACGCTCTTGCTAATTGGATGGCGCATGCACATCGACGAGTTAATACAATAATTTGCAGGTGCATATCGCGCACGTGCATTTTGCCCACATAATACGAGAATGCGTTGCAAGACTAATTTGCGTCCTGTAATCGCGTAATAATAGCGTGTCCTTTCTTTCCTCTCTCATTTTTTTTTCTTCTCAATCTATCTCGATCGTTATAGAGAATATTAAGTTTCTCATGCTGCTTCAAATCCTGTTTGAATATTACACATCAAAATGTTGGGATAAAATGACGAAATAGATAATACGTTTGTGTGTGTGTGATCAAGCAACCAGCTGTAAGAACTTTCTGGACAAACGCATGCTACTTTATCAGTAACACTTCAATTCCTGAGTTTATAATTGTTTCGCTTAGAGTATCTGTCAAGAGTGTGCAAATGTCGAGGGAATTACGCTCTGTAATTCTGTATAACAATTATAATATGTTTTTCTGTTCTATAACTTTCTTATTATCGCTAATCGAGTCCGATATGTTTAATATGCTCGAGAGATTGGATACTTAAAATTTTTTCATTTAAATAAAATTACCTAATAACGCAATATAAATATAATATCTAATATAGGTACGATATATTCACGACTATATAACACACACTCTTTTTATCCATTTTATTAAAATGCAATGACGCTTACGTCCATGTAGTATTTTTTCGGAAATAATAATTCTGTATTTCAGAGAGCTTTAATGAATACGCATATATGGTGAAACATTCAGATCTACATTAGAAGAAAAAATAAAAATTGGAACCAGCCAATTGGAATGTTGGTTACAACGTTGATCTTGCAAATCATTTGAACGTATTGACTCATTAAATTATGTGTTTTGATCATATAATTATAGCTTATTTTCTCTTCATATTCAACTTTTTTCATGTTATTATGTATATATGTGCAAAACTACTTTTCTGTCTCCTATCTCCATCATTTTCGATGATAAGTACTTTTATTTACATTTAGTATTTCATAGATTACCCGAGATATGCAACATAATTTTGCAAGATTTTATTGAAAAAATATCACTATTGCAAGTAATTTGTTTTCTAATTAAAACTAACGATTACACATTATTGCTTTCTGTTATTACTAATAATATGGATATTTAATTATTATTGCATTACATGCCAATAGAAACTAATGAACATTCGGATTGAAAAATTTAATTTAATTTAATTTAATTTAATCATTTCACATAATACGAAATATTCACATAATTTCACATAATATATGATGTCGCAAAGGTAGTCTTTCAATTTGTCTTGCTATAAAGATGATAGTGCCACCTAATTACATTAGTTGAAGCAGGAGAATAATTATACCGGAATGATTAACTGCGACACGTTACTTTGTTCCTGATACGATCAAAACTTCATGCACTGTATCTCGCTCGCCAGGTCTATCGCTCATTTCTCATTACGAACCGCGATGAGGCATCCATCATACTCGTTCGCCGGTGCATGTTGAACTTATTGTCTACAAGTCCATGTAAGTCCATTCGGAATGGCCATAGGCTACTACGATCCTTTCTTGTCAGAACATTTTGCGGACTATTGATTTATAATCGTTTTATTGCAAAACCTTACGTGTTTGTTCTACTTATTTGAGTATTATGAAGCACTTATGCATAATACAGAAAATATACATCCATCATTATCCATTATTTGAAAAGGATTGCTTGTCATTATATTAAAAATTTTACCAGCATTTTAACAAATTTTGAGTGTACAAGAAGCAAATCTTGGTTCGCGATACAACAGCGTTCATTTGCGATGTTGCGTTTGTAAAGGTAACTCCAATACGGCAGCGAGGTATTATGCTAACGTCGAGAAGGCAGACACAGTTATGTCGGAGTCCTGACCTGACATTACTGACATATTCGTAACAATGCTAGGCGTGTCGCCATCGTGTTGCAACCGATTTCAACGACTATCTATGCGTTTCGTTTGCATTACCGTCGCGACGCATGAGCATACGCATGCACCGTGCACAATCGAATCGCGCTATTGTGGAACGGTATGTGTAGACGGTATACCAACGTACGGGTCATGACGCACTTATGGTAACTGGTCTTGCACAGGCGGTCGCTGGCACGAAGATGCCTTAAATGTCAAGGCGAGGACACGATGGACTGCTCGAATGCGCAGGCTATCTCTCTTCGGCCTGCACGCTCGGCTGATGCACTCCGCGAAAGGATCTGTTGCACCTCGCATTCATTGAAACCTTTCCTGTCAGGCTTGAATAATCTCTAATCACTACAGTCGCCACTGTATTGTAGATACTACGAAATAATTCCGAGAAGAATGATAGAAAGTGATGGTTCCGGTAGTGACTATCTATTGT
This sequence comes from Aphaenogaster ashmeadi, assembly GCA_003063805.1. Classification (NCBI taxonomy): domain Eukaryota; kingdom Metazoa; phylum Arthropoda; class Insecta; order Hymenoptera; family Formicidae; genus Aphaenogaster; species Aphaenogaster ashmeadi. Next base: position 259,294 of record NJRQ01000067.1, read on the forward strand.
TTATGAGAGCATTTTCTCGAATCAAGCAACTGATTTAAAAGCACGATGGGAAAATTGTGTGAGAATTGTGAGAAAAACTAAGCTAATTTTCTAGAATCTTTATTTAAGTTTCGTTAACTTGCAATCCACTATCACGTAATATTGAATTAGCGTTGAAAGTATCATTTGTAGAAACACCATTTTGAAATAATATTAGATCACTGAAAATTATATAACAGGAGATTTAATATTCTTCTATCACGTTCGTATCATGAGTCATGAGCGATCGCTGACAATAATTACTGGCGGTTTGAAATTAATTTCCTGATGTTAAAGCTGACCGACTGTTCCCCTCGTTACACGGATCTTCGATGTGCGTAACCACGCATTTGAAAGCGCGAGGAAAGTTCATAAGGTATTGAATTTAGGAGAGTACGTTTTAGAGACTCGTAAAACATTTTTCTGTTCGTGCGTCGATTGCATCGTGTAGACTTTCTCTCATTCGCATCGATGTTTATTGTTCGAAAGGCGACGTTAATTTCTAGTATAATTGTGGGGGAACTTTTTCCTCTCTGTTGCAGGACTCCATGGCGTCGGCGTCAGAGGTAGGCGAAGAGTATGACGATTCCGACATGTATATGGAGCCGGATGAATCCGAGACGACTTCGCAACCAGATCGCACTGAGGAAAGCACGCGAAAGACTAATCAACACGAGACGCCCACCGGTACTACCGATAAAAGTACCGAGAAATCATCCGAAGCTGAGAAACCTGAAGCTTCTAAAGATCAAGAGGCGAAGAACACGGATCATACTGCCATCGCACAGTTTGCCGATGCGGGAGAGAGAAGTTTGGAAACCGAAAGTCAAAATTTCTTCCCGTCCTTTGCGGAGCTCTTCGCGAATCACAGACTTTCGTTCGCGGAACAGCAGCAGCAGCGATATCGTCCTAACAGATTCGTAGGCTACTTCCAACGCGATCGCAATTATCAGACCGCCGCGACCAAGGATCAACACTCCATACTGGGGTCAGGTAACTTCGGAGTGATCCGCGGCGGTACTTACTATCCAGAGGATAAAGAGAACGACGAGTATTCGGTAGACGAAAGCCTCTATAATCCGTACTATCACAGTCGTGGCCGTGCGCAGTATTATAGAAATCCAAAGCCACAACCAATTCGTGGCGGTGACTTCTTCGCGAACTTCCGCGATTTCGCCGATATCACGGCGCCGCCGAAGTCCAGTTTCTCGCACCTTTCCGTCGTATACGCCAACAAGAACGGCAGTTCCACCGGACGTGTCACAGAACCCAGGAATATCATTGAAACTCTCAGGATGTTGGAAGAAGAGGAGCGATCTAACGCGGAGGAAGTATCCACTACGGAAATACCGAGGAAAAAGCAGAGCAAGGGCAAGTGGAAGCTCATGAAGATGAAACAGTACGAGGAAGACAAGGCTAGAAGATCTCGCATGTCCGTCGAACCGCTGCTCGCTCTCAGCTGAGCGTAGAGAAATGTCGCTAAAGTGTACGCTAACGTGGACGCAATGTGGACCTCGGGATTTCTCCCAAACGCGGAATTTGGCCTCGAGATCAGAACCAAAGTCTGAAAAGCGTCGTTTTTCTATCATTGGAGGAGAATGTACTGAAAGCGTGCGACAAGAACAGAGAAGGTTTGCATCTTTGTTCATTTGCAGACGATACTGTGCGCGCATATGAACTTTTTGATCAAGCCGAAAAATTGGCGACTGGAGAATCGTATTTTGAAATTAACGCGCGACGTCGCCAATTAGACGGTATACAATTCCTATTATTGGAATTCCGACGACGCTCTGTATCGATACCGGATACGGAGATAGCCGAAAACATCAGTTCATAGTTTTAAATTTAGCACCGTACAAAGCTTCTATATCATTTCCTGAGCGATGCGAAAATTCGGATTAATTAATAGATTTTAAGGTAATTTTAAGAATATAAGGCACTGCCGTTCCTGTTTCGCCGGCCAATCGTTCTTATTGTTAGATCTAAAACGCATGTGGCCTTAACGTTTAAATTATTCCCTAAGTTAGGTGGTAACCGCACGAGTTTGAAAGATCCTAAATATAAGATTTTTTGAGTCTACAGTGGATCGATTAAGAAATTCCATGTGGTGCTATATATGTTCCGCCGGTCGTACAAACACCTTCTGGAGAAACGTTCCCGTTTCGGCGAGGCGCTTGCAAAGCTAACTAGCAGCGATTATTCACGGAGACCTTTTACGTTGATTGAATTCACTTGCTCGTACGTGAACGTTACGCTCGAGTAAGCCACGATTCCGGAATCGGTAACTCTTACCAACGACACTTGTGTTCGGGCTAAAACCACGAGACTCGTGCGCGGGGCCTCATTATCCTATAATTATGCGAAACGCGTAAGCACGTAGTATATACTTCAGAATATGCATTGGATCTGTTTTTCTTAGTTTTTACATTTACATTCGTTACTCTTCTCTTTTTGAAGCGTGCCGTAGTTTCATTCTAGGGCTGCGTTCCGTTTCACGCATATGCGCGCATTTATCTATAGTTCATGTCACGTAATCTGTAAAAAATGCGCGCATATATGCGTGAAACGGAACGCAGCCTAGATGTTAAAAGTGTAAAAATGAAAAACAAAACACGCAGATCTGTGAAAATATATGCAACGAAATTTTTACTGCGTTGACTTACAAAAAATTTCGGTATTATTATAAATAAATAATTTTACTTCGCTCTTCTATATCTTAGTGTTTTAGCTAAAGCGGAAACGGGTTGCCATCGCGTTTTTCCATGGAACATATTATGTTAAACTCGCGCGGCTTTGCGTGCATCAGCAAAATTAATTTTAATTGGCTCTACTTTAAGTATGTGAAGATCCACATATATATTCAGTAAACTAATAAAGACTGCCCATTTTGTATTCGCTATTGATTATGAAAATACTACTTTTTTTCGTGCTGCCGATAAGCTTTAAAATTTATGACAAAATCGTGATGTTGTAAGAAGATCTCTAAAGACATTTCTTGCCAATTACAATGATTATAGAATAAAAAGTGGAGAGGTCGCGCCAGAATTCCCATAGAATTCCAAGACTTTCACCCCGGGCGAAATTCGCGGCGAAGATTGCCGCGTTATCTAACAAACAAAAAGACGATTCTAAATCGACGAAAATCCTTCGCCGTAGATCTCGATTCATTGTTGTTTCACTTGTTGTTGATTATTTTAACTATATCGTTAGACATATTGACCAGCTTAACATATTCAAAACGTGTGCGCCCCATTCAACTCACTCTATTTTGAAAGGGTGCGATAAAAAAATTAAATAAAATATATTTTTTCGAAAATAACGTTCCTGTCCCATAATCCTACGTTAATCCTACGTTAGGAAAATACACATTTGAAAGGTAGGTAACATTAATTTTAATATTTTTAAGAATAAGATTTACATAAAATAAAAAATATTCAAATTACAAAAGTAATATACGGATTGATGTAACAAAAATACAAAGTACATATAAATGGTATAATAAATCATTAAAGTGTAATCTGATATCATACAGTATGATTTCCAGAGACATTTGCGCACACATTACTTATTCATGCATTTTTTTAACATTGTGATAAGTTTACCAATACCTTCGTAAACGTCTGAATAAGTAGCTGGTTCGTACAACCAGGCTGGTGTACTGAGAACGCCGTAATTTTTGTCTAATGTTACTCCTTTAACATCTTTCATTTCTACCTTAGCGCCCATGTCTTTGACTTTCTTAATAGCATCAGCGTATGGCCAGTCCTTTTTGGGTGCTAAGAAATAATTTTCAAATATTACAAAATGAAAGATATTAGTGATAAAACGATATGACTCACATTCTTTGCCAAGCGTAACTTTCACACCCTTCAACACTTTAGCAACAAGCGCACTAGCTATACACATAGTGCCGATCGGTTTTTTTTCACAATAAAAGTCCTCGATGAGCCTCTCTAAGTCGGGTAGAACGGTGCAATCAGCACCTTTTTCGGCAAAATTACTCCTTTATAAAAGAAAGAGTTAAGTGAGATAATTAGAGATTGCGTAAATTATTATTGTATCTTAATGTTGAAATTTGTGTCTTTAAAATCTGTGATGTCGACATCTATGACATTTACTATTTTAATAAAGCAGAAGAATATCTTTTTATTTCATATATATATTAACATACATATATTATATTTATTAATCTAATCTTATTATATATATTCTACTTTTTCCACTTTACTATCTATTTCAACATTATTCCATTATCATATCAATACGTACAAAGTTCGTGCAGCGCCAAATCCTCCAGGTATAATAAGAGCGCCATGCGTACAAACTTCGCATTCGCATAGAGGTTTTATGCATGTTCTTGCTAATCTGGCAGCTTCGACGAGAGCATTTCTAGGACTCGAAGTATCCATCTCTCTGGTAAGATGATTGACTACGCCACAAATCTCAATATCCGGAGCGTAAAATAGCGGTTTCATATTTTTATGCCGTAAATGTATGGCTGCTGAAACAGCTTCCGAGATTTCGGTGCCGTCAAGTCGACCACATCCGCATAATATCTGAAGAGAGCAAAATATATTGCCAAAAATTGTTAGCTATTAAAGATCTAGTAATCATATTTTCCGTGTTCAAATTATAAAAATTTGTTAGAAAAATTAGTACTAGCATGTTTTAAATACTTTTAGCTATACTATATATTTAAAATGGCATTGATCACAACAATAGTATAGTTTAGATTTGCGATTGTTCCTAAAAACTTTAGATATATGAAAAATTAACCAAATACAAAATGCTGAAAACTAATGTGTAACAATAGTTTAATCGTGTATATAGATGTACAAAAATCAGAAGTCATAAATTCATGGAAACATCTGATATCTCTTTTCGCGCACGCAGGCGACGAGCTGTGTTAAAATAATATCATAAGTACACCTCTCGCATTCGTGCTATAAAGATGTATTATCACCACAAAAATTTAATAGCGAGAGTAACGACTACCGTACATTTTCTTGCAGTAATTCTTTTTCACAGAAAAACTTTAACCGCTTCCCTCAGTAAGCACCGATGAAACGTTGCGTTACGTCATGCCGCGAAAGTATAGAATACCGACATCACTTTTAACTCGTATGCAGAATCATACGAGGAAAAAGTTTTTAATAGTACTGACATAGTGTTATAAATCCCAAGCGAGCAACTATATCTTAAACTCGCTTAAACTGGATATTAAACGGGAATTACGACGATTATCTAACACCGAATATTTTTCTCCCAGATGTTAAGTAATTTTATAACGAAGTAACATCATGCATGTTTCAGATTAGTTTATATTGAAAGTATAATTTTTGTCTTATAGATAGCTTTCACCAAAATGGATATATGTAAAATAAACTTTCAGATTAATAGAATATCTTACAAGGTGCCATAAATAAGCTAATATCTCAAAAGCAAATATTAAAATGCACGATTATTTAAATAGATAAATTATGCATTAATTAATACATGTAATAATAATAAAGCGAATAATATTTTTGCATAAATTGCATCCATAACTTCAAACAAATATTTCCATTTTATTGTCTCATCTATGTCAAGAAACTTAATATACTAAGAAAAGCATATTACTATTGTATAATGCTACGATACTTACTACAGCTACAGGTACGGATTCACAACTTTTATTTCGTTTCGTTTTATTTTTACTTGCGGAAATTTGCGACGTGTAAAGGTTATTGTAAAGCGCAGATATAAAAACGGGGTTGTCATGTCGCAAAAGGGACGCCATTCGTGGTCGCAACATTTTTTCCGTGCAAAAAGAGAATAAGAAAATTTTTAATTTTATTAATTAAATATTAACGTGTAACGTTTTGTCACGTCACACCACGAAGCATTAGCATTCACAATTTCGAAAAATAATTTTTGCAAAAATGTCTGTCGTGATTCGAGATCGTGATTTGTTTCCAACAGTCTTTCCGCAGAAAGGAACCTTCTTTGTTAACCGTGCTTCGCGATGAACGTGTAGTTCTAGCCATTTTCATAAGAGTGCAGGTTTATTCGGAATTCCAGTCAGTGCCCTCGATGTCTAGCAGAGGAAATCTCTCACCCGGTCGATACAATGGTTTCGCAGTAACCACCGTCGGTTTGTTCCAACCAAGTTCATAAGTCCTATAGCAGGAAAGAAGAATATTATAAAAGGGGAGGATAAGGACGTAAGGATAAGGGATGCGAGTAGAGATGAAATTAGAAGAAGAAACCCCATAGCATATCTCCCACGCTTAAATAAACATCGGCAGGGTAGGCTGAATTTACTTTATGGCTCGTATAATCTTTATTATGCTCTAGAAGCAATTTTCGCACAGACTATGAATATAAAACGCATCACGGGGTGGATGGTAAGATTTAACAACGCCACGAGGCAAAGAACTAGAGGCTATGCGTGATAATAAATCCTGTTGGCTTATTGAAATATAAAGTAGTTGGTAAATACAGCAAAAATCGACTTTTATCGGCGTGTAAATAGTGATCGCCGTATTGCGCATAGAAAAAAAAATATTCATTTATTATTTTTACATTCTATTTATACAAATTACTTATTTATATAAGTTATGCTATATTAATTCAATTTTAACGACATTTACAGGCATTGCAATATTGCATATCAGTGTTAGTTTATCTTATTTGCATTGCTTTACTCTTATCTGAAAGCGAATATTATTTTTTTGCATGCTATTTGCTGAGAACATCAATTTATATATTCAGACGAATCTATATATAAACACGCGATTGTAAAGAAATATGTTTGAACAAATTATGAAATCATAAATAAAAAATAAATGAATAAAATATAAAACGTTTAATATATAAAACAATAAGATTGCGTAAACATGTCTTTCTTCTTATACATACTCTAGGTGATACTGTCGCGTAACTTCCTATAAGGTTTAAAATCAGATCGCATTGCGAAACCGATAAAAGAATCTTAAATCACATCTGATCGTCTGTACCGCGCCGGAATCGACAATGACGCTTATCGCGCAGCTCGTACGTCATATAACGCCGCTTTATTATAATTATCAGTGCGAGATGAGCGCACCCCGGAGCGTTGTTTCACCACGACATCATTTCGTCGATCCCCTTACCGCGAGGCGTACGAAGGCTTACGCATAATCTTATGTAAATCCCAAGCCGCCCTTATGCTTGTACGTCCTTACATCGAGAAAGGAGCGCGTCGTACATGGGTCGCTTCTCGGGTTACGCAGCGAAAGGGATGCGTAGACGACGGTTCAGGGGCGCTCGCACACGAGGTGAGGGCACGGGGCTTATATGAATGTTAAAATAAGTTTGAAATTGTCGCGGACAAGTTCGGCCCCGTGGGAGGTACCCGTCGAGTAATTTCACGGCGCCGGCGGTTTCGACCCTTCGGCAAGTTTGCAACCAGCCGCGGATTCGTAGAAACTTCTGCGGTTCCGCGGCGCGACTTCCGCCACCTTCGCCGATAGGTTGGCGATCATTTACTTTGGCCCTGGAAAAAGGTTGTTGTCTGTCGTCCTCGAATATAATTAAAAAGACTATATTTTGTAATTCACGAGATTTAATCCGCCAATATTTATTTGAAAAATGCTCGTGAACCAATGTTTTAAGTAAATTTAAAGCAAAAAGACAATAGTTAATACAATATTGTACAATTGCTAAATTGTAAAAAGTTCATCTATAATAATATCTTGTGTTTAATGCCAAATATGTAATGCTAAGTTGTCTTTCATTCATTTTCATCCTTAGTCGTGACACGACATTTGCGTTCTTTCCATCCAGACAATATCTCGAACAGTTTCTTAAATGAATTTCTTTCTTTCTATCAACCTTTAGTTGTAAAAATTACTTACATTAATGTACTCTTTCTTTTTCAAAATTCTTCATAATTTGGTCAATTCACTTAATTCATTAATTTTTCCTTCATTACTTCTTGTTCTACTTACTAATTAATTCATTTGGTGGAAGTAACGCGAATTCATTCATCTATTCTTTATTATAATTTAGTACTGAAGAGGACTCAAATTAGAGTCGAAACGTTTACTTTGTATTTGTATATATATTCATATTGTACATTTAATAAATAAATGATTTGTTTCGCCTCGACAACGGCGTTGGCTCACATTGGCTTTTATTAAATCGTCTTTGATTTTATATCTGAGAGCCTTAGGTACTATCATTAATATTTAGTTCTAAGTTGTTTAGTTTCTTCCTGCAAGATAGAAGGAAGTCACCGTTGTGACAGCAATTTCTCCCGCTGATTTAACAAGCACTTGATAAAGCGTCGCTGAAAGAGACACGTGGATAGGAAAACTAACGAAGTTTCGCAGACAAAGCTTGGTGAAGAGACAAAACCGCCACCGTTCTGACACGCGAACTAAAGCCGTTTTGCTGCATGACAGCTTCGTGAGATTCTTGCCGGTACGTGAGTCTCGCCCGAGGAAGGCACCCCCTCGCGTCGTCGTTCGCGAAAAGTTTAAATCACGAATTCGCGGGGAGACCGAATTCGTGGCGGCCCCCACGGTGCGCAGACGAGGAGATTTGGCGAGGGTCGTCAGAGAGTTCACCGGGCGGGAGTCTGATGGGTAAATGCGATGTGATGCGAGTAACTGAGTGGCTAATTGAATGAGGTGCCTCCCAGGAGCGCCGATCCGTCGCGTGTCACACGTCAGAATTTGCGCAGCGGGAACGCGAAATTACGACGATTGTCGGTCGTGTGCCAATTATCGTCGCGCGGTATGATTGCCAGTGCGGGAAATTATGCGACCGAATGATGCCGAATCCTGGCCGATACATGTGCGTCGGCAAATCGAGCTGCTAGGCAGCTCGGTTCGCCAGCAGCCGCGACATTTCTGCCGATCATTAATAATCCATTAACGGTATTGGACGCTTCGATTTGCAGGAATGCCCGATAACGATGCGACCGAGCAATAGGGGAGAAAGAAAGGAGATCGTTTGTCAATTTCCCGGATCGCTGCTGGATTGGTTCCTGAGCCATGTCGCACTACGTCCATACTTTATGCGTGTAAAACTCCAGAGACGGGAATGATGCGATGTTAAATACGGAAGCAACGGTCCGGAGATTGCGAATTTTAGATTATTAAAAAAAGAAGGGACACATTTGGCTCACCTGGGGTGGAGTTCGTTATTAATGTAAAGTTGAACGAAACTTTAGAACGACGCTAATTTAATTTTAACTGAATGTGTACGGTTCGAGGAAAATATGATTCAAAGTAAAGTTACAATTAAGCATAGCGCGCTATTATATATAATATATGTATATTTAAATAATTGCAATGCTAAGAAAGGAGCAGTAATTCACCGTCTTGTTTGCTTTTTTAGATTTTCATGAAAGCGACACATCAGAATCAGAAATATAGCGTTCTATTATATATAATATGTGTATTTAAATAATTGCAATGCTAAGAAAGGAGTAGTAATTCACAGGCTTGTTTGCTTTTTTAGATTTTCGTGAAAGCGACAGATCAGAATCAGAAACAGAGTAAGCGGACGAAGGCTTACAGCATTGCGGATTGGTAAAAGAGGCTGTTTATGCATTCTTGGCGCGAAGGCAATCGCGGGGATGGCGGGTGTTGGATGCCGTGCGAGAACCAGACAAGAGAACAATTACGCGCCGTCAGCCCCGTGACCGGCAGGATACCATGAGGTGAATCAAAACTAGGTGTGTGCCATCACCTCTGGGCCAGGTCTATCTTCGCGTTCCGAGGCCACGTTCTGCGTCCCGGAGGAGAAAGATCGAATCTCGATCGGTAAGCGAGGTTGGCAGAATAGACGAACGTCTGCAAAGAGCAATTTACGAGCGGCAAGTAAAAAAAATACGAAACATTAGAAAGAAATCTCTCTGAAAATTTCAAGACATATTTCTTCTAAGGAGAACTGTAATAATGTATTGTTTCTTATCTTTTAGAGAAACCGACATAGTTTCTCTGTATTTTTATTTCAATTTATTTTGCGCTAAAGTAGCACATAATATTTATTGTAATTAGTTAAAAAGAGTAACGTCAATGTATTATTAAACGCCAAAACTGTTTTCGTCATGTATACACTTTCTCAAGTTTCAGCAAATTTCTGAACAACTAATTCGACGAATTATGAAAAATGAATAGTCGGTGATCCACGATTAATGACACGGAGAACCATTTATCATCGAATCCCGGCAATGACAGGAGGATGTGGGTGATAATTTATGGCTATAGATTGCTAGCATGTTTCATAATATTTTTCATAAAATAATAATAACGAGATTATGTTAAATCTTATGTATCTTTATGAGATATTTCGGGCGAATTTTTCCATGAAATCTAAATCTGGTAAATAAAAATTTGATACATCACGATCGAACTTTCTCGGCATTAATATCGATTTAGGTATATTTATCAAAAGTAAATTAACAAACCCTGTATACATTAAGACTTCTCCTATCGAATCTGTTCCTTCTGTGAACCCTCTTATAGGAGTAATTACGGCAACCGATAATTAATCGCATATGTCAGTCAGTGAGACGTTTGCCTTTGTATTCTCGCGACAAACGTGAAGTAGGATCTGATTTTCATTAGAGTAATCTGTTTCGTAAATCACGAGATATTCTCACCGAATCTGTTGTGCAACCGTACGCACGCAAAAATGGCGTCAAATCTTTGGGCAAAACGGCTGTTTCACACCGCATACATCATTCGCCAGCAACGAAATTTAAAAGGTCTACCTACGCGCGAATACCAAGAAAGTCAGAGTGCCATTAAAATCTCCGTAAAGTTCATCTCGCCAGAATAAATGAATAAGTAAGAGGTCTCGTTCGTGGCGGAACGAAGGGGTCGGTTGGTATAAAGCGCCAGCATAAAGCGGTTTACACCGACACTTCGGCATTAAGCCTGACGCCCTTCGGAAAGAATATGCAGTTTAAATCTACTCGCGAAACAGTCTGGGGGTGGTTGGGAAGAAATGGGCATTGGAGCATTTACATTTTACTGAGAACAAATACACGCGCGCGTATAAGACGATGCGCTCTTGCAGTTCTAATTTTAAAGATTATATCTTCTCTTTATCCTAATATAACTCGCGACTTCTTTTCATTAATCTTTCGAGCAAATTTGTGCTTAGTTAATTTTTATGTTAATGAATAAACAGTAAATTACTGATAAAATTTATAGAAATATCTTCTTTTTAATATTTGTGCGAAACAATTATTTTGCTCGAAGATTCGACATGAAGATCACATTACTCGATTATGTCTACCGATTATTTTGTCTGAAGAAACGCAGAAGGAATAAGGAGTCCTCTTTGCAGAGTACGAGCAGGCTAGTCTCGAGAATTCGAGACGAGTTTCGTCGTGAAAGAGTTTTATTGTATTTTTTTCATTAACAAGTCCGGCTCGGTCCCTAGAGGTCGGGAAAGTTGGCGGCGAGTTTTAGCGGGACTTTTGTTAATGTTCGGAATTAACGGAGTAAGGAGACTTTAAGTCATAAGGCCTCATGGGAACGCGGGGTTCGACGCGAACTTTCACGATTCTTTATTTCTTTATCAACTCCGACCCTCGCCTTCTACCTCGCGGAATGCTCGGCAGTGCGACCAAGCGTTTCCTTTTCGTACGAAAGCGTGCTCCATAATTACTTTGTTCGACACAATTCTCTTATTTTCATTTCCGTACGCTCTTTTATCGCTGCTTTTGAATGTGACGAGCAAGAAAGTCTCCTTGATTCTTACGTAATAAAGCTGTATCGCGTACGTTTATATATAGCTTCTTTGCCGTTCTGCTTGTGCTAGTATGTTCGGATTTCCCTGTTTCCGAGGGTCTGTGAGGGATACAGTAGGGGACGATTTGGCTCGACAGCCGGTTGATTAGTTACATGAGAGTGGATACCGCTATTCTGCCCTCACTTCTACCTGTGCGACGGTGCACGAGTACGTTCGCCTCGAACCCAAGCGTCGTCAATGGGATGCATATGTCAATCGCCATGCTAATGGTATGTCTAAACGTACACAACGCAATCATGTTACATTATGCGTGACGTTACGCGCGGTTTATGGGAATGTGTTTAAGTTGAGTGCAAGACACGCACCAACAACAAGCACGCTAGCATTTCGTACATTAAAGATGAAAGAGATTATACAGTGTCAATCAAATTGTTAATTAACGCAACAATGTTCGCGTGATTATAAAGTATGAATTATTATCTTTCAAAGTCTATGTGTGAAAATATTTCTTGAATATAGTTCATGAAAGCAGCTCGAAAAAGACCATTGTAATAACCATTAAATATAAAAAGTCGAAGCTCATTAAGCATCTAATCATAATTTGCTTTTTCATATTTACATCTCTAAAATAATACTATGTGCAATATAGGAGCAACATTCCAAATAAATATTCTTTACAGGTTTACTCAGTCTTAAAGTTAGACTATTTTTTCTATCAATGTTTGTGCACCATACATTGACAAAGTCCATAAATCTAAAGAACCAATGTTATTTTTTCGCGCGTTTGCAAGCTGTGTGATGTACTGGTCCTATTACGCAGCGCAGTCGTAATTTTTCGTGAAATAATGAAACGTTTCGTCCGCAACAAAAAAAGTAGTAACGCAGAACGCGGAAATAAATCGGAAATAATATTACAATAGGCATAAACTTACAAAATTTACATTTGTTTACCAAAATAATAACTAGTTATATTGCATTTATTGCATATAGTATACATAAATTGAACAAGAAAATTTCGCACGAGTTTCGGTAATGAGGCGAAAATTGAGACAGCTTTATTAAGTTGAGGGAAGTTGCCCTGATGAAGTTACAATTACGGCCCCTTTGCCCACCACGGAAGTCACCCTCGCTGCTAATTTTATTTATTACGCAATTTAAAAATCGATGCTGCGATTCGAACCGATAAATGAGCACCAGCAAAGTTTTACTGTATTGTTCCTTGGAAATTCTTCGTTGAGCTGTTACATCTCAAAATATATTTCTGCAAAGGCATTGTAATATTTTACTTATAAACGTAAAACTTACGTGACAAGTAAAACGTAACTTATATTGTCGTGTCGATTGAACTTTCTCATAATCTCTCGATATCATCGATTATCAACTTTATGTATGTACAAATGTTCACTTAAAATTCGCAGTTACGTTTTTGCAATAATCAACTTTCATATTTTACATGTGATATCACTATGAAGCAATGAGCTTCGCGTGAACGTTTCTGACGAGAAGTCTGATTCGAGATAACAAGTCGCTAACTACGAGGGCATAACAGCCGTGCGCTAACTAAGTTAATTTAACCCGATTAACCAAAGACTAAGGGCTGACTTGGCTCGTGGGATGAATGCAGGGAAGGTAAATAGCTGCGCTGTCAGCTTGCTCATTTTTCAGTAATTAACGGTTAAATTACACGCGAGGCATGTCTTTGAAATTTTATGATAACATCACGTCATTGTATTATAATACATATTTAGAAAAATAATTTTTTAAATTTAAAAGCAAAAGTTGATATCTTATAGTTACGTAGAACGCAAAAATATAAGAACAAGAGTGAAGATATACGGAATTTGTCATAGCGTCATTATTATATGTGATTAGAAAAGCCTTCAACTCTGTCACTTGTATTTATGGAATTTTATTTAATTTTTGTGCTGCTAAAAGGAGTTTTATTTTGTAAATGCGAAAAACTACTTTTATCATTTTTATATTATAATGTAACAATAGAAAACTTTATTTTCACTTTAATAAAATCAAGCTCTATTTGAAGTATCACTTAGGTACTGTCGCTGACCATTTGTCGTAGTAAAGAGCAAAGATAGCGGAGAAGATTGGATCCTCGATTTAGTGAGCAGTTAGCAGGTAGTGCCGGCCCGGATTACAGAATTAGCCGAAAGATCAAGCGTCATCCGGTGCACGTTTTGGGAGTAGTGGATCCCCTCAAGCACTGCCAACCTCGTATATCCCTCCGAGGCCGTAGTCCAAGGTAGAAGACTTTACCGGGTGCTTGCTTCGTAATTAGCCGGTTTCACTCTCAAAGGCTCGTGTCTCCCTCAAGAGTTCTAACGCAGGTTACATTATTTCGCTATTAGCGCATGCATGCGCTTCATCGAAACACTTACAACGCAAGTATTGTATGTTTCTTAGAGTTTCGTAGAGTTAATGTTCGCCCAAGACAAAATAGATTTTATGATCGTTGCGTTTAAATTTCTACAGCGGGAGATGTCGCTTTATTTGACAGAGATTTTGAAGTTAGAAAAGTAGGGCACGTACTGTCAGGCATTTCCGTACTGCATCGGACAATAGCCATGCATGCACGCACACGGAGGGATGCATCGATACACGCGCACACACACAGGCGGCCAACCACTCTCGTCGTACGCAAGCATTCTACGTCAGGGTAATAAAACATTTCGCGTGCGAGGGTATAATTGTCGGGGTCGGGCCCGTGCGCGCGGTTTATACGAAGCTGGTGCGGCGCGGGACGGCAAGGGATGGCGAGGGGTGTGTAGTCTAGGTTTAGGGGCCCCGGGAGGGTACCGCGCCCCCTTTTTCATCCTGTAGTTATTTATCGCCCTGTTTCCTGGTCTCTCTCGCTCGCTCGCGGCTCCATACACTCTTGGCTTCGACCGATGGCGAAGGTGGTATTGCGCGTCCGTATCATCGGTGATAGAACGCGAACGTTTGCGTTGCTGTTGCCGCTGTTGTTGATCGTGATGGTGGTGGTGGTTGCGGCAGTTTTGTGCACACCTTCGTCAAGTCGCCCACGACACCGAATCAAGAATTGGCCGCCACACTCGCATCGCTTTGTGCTTTCTCGACCCTTCGATTCGTCCGGTTCCTCCTCGTCGTATCCGCCAACTTTTAATGCGAGTTCTAACGCAGTTTTGCGCCTCGACGAACCTTTCATCCGCTCGGTCGAGCGAGACCCCCGGACAATGTTGGCCGCTCTTCGATAATTTTCGTGAAAAAGTCATAATCTTACTTCTGAGTTCTAAAATATTGTATATATAGGTATACATGTATCTTTACATTAATACTTTAATATTCTGTATAAATATATTGTCAGACAGTGCTATATTTTGAAAACTATTTACAATTCCAAAGTTATAAATGGAAAAATAAAGAAATCAAATTTCTTTGCAGTTTATTGAAGTTTGAGGCGATCTCGCAGCTTTTTAAAACGCGTGGACAGAATGTTCCAGACAGGAAACTGACAGTACTTGCAATCGAGGGGAAAACACGTTCAGCGGTAATGCTCTATCGGGAGGGTTCGCTATTCCGGCTACGTAAGTGACACATTGACGGGAGCTGACCGCCGGGTGGCAGTTCTGACCGTCTCCCCAGGGTGGCTAGTTACCGCATGATTGGCCCTCCATTACCATATAACGTATACGCGAACGTGCGCACGGTCCTCCGTAATATTCGTTCACTTGCCTCAATTATAGTTTCCGAATGTCATGTCAAAGGAGAAAGTCTTCAGAAGAGTATGCGCGATATTTAGATCAATTTAGACCAATATTCGGTTATTCCTTGCCCGTATGTCGCAAGCGTTTCTTAAAATCTTTGCAGATTCATAAAACGATTTATCAAAATTCCAATAGCGAACTCGCTTTCACAAATCGCATGTGGTCTCACACGTAATTACTGAGAAACAAAGAGTCACGTCATAATGCGCAATCTAACAATATGCTAATGGAAGCAGCCATCAGAGCTCCCCGCGGATACGTTGTATTTCTCACATTTTTAAATTCGCTGGTGTGGGACTACAAGATGTAGGTACGGAGGACGTACCGAGGTTTCAAAGGTTTTTGCGGCCTTATCTCTCGACCCTTGGCATAAGGGACGACGAGTCGACGAAGAGAACAACCCTACCACGCTTAGATGGATAGACATGATGCGAACGTACGTAGACATGTGAGGGTGCACTCGCTTAATTACACCGGAGGCCTCGTGGGATGCCGAGAGGTTGAAGCGACCTTATCCTCTCCCTCTCTCCCCTGTCCTTTTGGTTCTCCTCTAGCTTCAGCTCGTGTATATCCCTGCTTCTCGCGCCTCGTCCGTCTCTCTCTCTCTCTCTCTTTCTCTCATTCTCTCTCTCCCTCTCTCTCTCTCTCTCTTACTCTTTCCTCACGTGACGTCTACCAGCCTTCCCTCCAGACGTATCGCATCTCCACGCTGAGATTTCCAAACTGGCGCGTAGATAAGCTGGTGTTGCATCCCTCCTGGGGACTCGTGGCCGGTTGCAGTCGAATGCACTGTCTGCATCGTTGAGAAGCTCTGCAAACGAACCACAGCTCGTAATGGCGCAGGAGTAATTCCCCGTATCCAACGCTGTTCCGTGAGAAATTCAGAATTTGTTTTGCGATCAAGAAACTCGTATATAATATTTTAAGAAATTTTTTCTACGCATAATGCTCGAAATCTATCGCATAAAAAAATCACGTATTATCTAGAATTAACAGAGCAAAAATTAAAAACGACTTTTGTAAGCATGATAAGCAAAATCGAAAATAATAATAATATATAATTGTAATAATAATCGTAACTCGTATGGTTTCGTACATAAGTTTTTTGTAACATGAATGGACAGATTTATAAAAGGTGGATTTTTCTAAGTACTAAACTGACAAGGAAACGCTTCGTTAATTTACTATACACATCACATAAGTGACAAGTGCCTCATTTGTATTTCGTGTCAACCTTCCACAGTTTCGCGCCTTCTAATCTCTTCATGGCTGTCATAGCGTGACACGGTCAATCCGTGGATGCTACAATGCATTCGTTTAATTAGTTAATTAATGATGCCCTTTTTAAATGGATCCCGCGACTCGCGAGCAAGCCGAAGCACGCTCGGTTCAAGGGACATTCATCATTCCGACGCCTGTTAGTGGCGCGAAACGCTCTACCGCTGGTCTAATCTTGTGCTCATAAATAAGATAACAATTTTTCATCCCCTCCTGGCGCTGTTACTTGCGGGGACGCGCCCACAAGGAAACGGAGGTGAACGAACAAGGGGGAAGACGCAGGGCGCAGTAGGGAGAGAGAGCTGAGGCAGACAGAAAACGGAAAAGTTTGTAACCCTCGTTACTGGGTATCGAGTTCCAATTAGATGACGATCGCATTTCCAGTGGCAGAGTCAGAAGACGTTTTTGCGTGTACCTGAGACGAACGGTCGATTGCCGACTTACCTCATCCTCCCATGGGTAAATCAAACGGACACTAATTCACGGCGTTTGGGGGATTTCTCTGACTCCAAGATCGTTATCCGTGCGAAAGTCGCAATCGTCACAAGTGTTTTATGTTGATTATCACGCTCGATCTTTCCGTTGATGGCAACTGTCGCATTTCATTTCTAAATTATTTCGAGCGCAAAGTTGTATTTAGATGTTAAAATGTAATATTATCTATCATGTAAATTTGAGAAATTTATAATATTTCAAATATTTAGATTTACGTGTTCTTATTATTCAGCAATATTAGACTGTATTCGTACAGTTAACTACGTAAACTATCGCATTAGGAATAGAAGAAACTTTTCTTCTTAAGACATCATTGTTTGTAGAAGAAAATCATATATATTGCCGGTATAAAAAATATTGTGATACATAACTTAACGATTTAATACACGACGTGTTGACGTTGTTTCCTTGCGTGCCACGTTTTGTTTGGCACTCGTGCACCTTCCACCAACTGTTTGGTACACGAAACGAGCGTAACTCGATACGGAATATCGAAGTCAACGTACCCTCTCGAGAGGTTTCAAAAGCCACGCTATGTACCTCGCGACTCCGGAAGGAAGGTACCAGAGGATGCTGGGAGGACCGTGGCGAAGCAGAGGGGAATGCAGTGGGGGAGCGTGCTGCGAAGGTGGAGGATGCACTCCAATGGGTCCCGCGACAAAGAGCAAGATCAGTGTGACTCTCAGCTCTCCCCTGGGCTGTGAACAAGGTTCTCACATGTGGTTCTCACCTTGCTTTGGCGAACGTCATGGTTGCAACTTCAAAACGAGGTTAGTCATTGAGAAAGATCCAAGCGGAGACGTGCAGAGCCTTTCTTTATCGTGTGCGTACAGTTAGCAAAACTATGTATCATAGAGAATCTTCGACAGCTGTCAATGATATAGGAACATCTGATTGTTTCAATGTCGTATACCTACACGTGCATTTCTTGCATAAAAGCAGAATTTTCCTGATACCATGCGAGCCCGCGATAAAATATGCACGTCAGATATTCAGAAATATAAAAACTTTAACTTGTTATTAATATTTATTAAATCAATTAGGCATAAAAACATTAAATACTCAAAATACTCAAGAAACATTTGCGACATAAATTAACATATTCATATCATTTATTAAATGGCAATTCATTTAACAAAATAAAACAAACTCTCATCTTCCGTTTTATTATATGTTCCAAATTTTATTAATTACATATTTTCTATTTTATATAATATATCTGTACTTTAATTAATAAGATATTACGAGAAATGTAATAATGTGAGTTTTCCGTTAAATTATTTCAATGTTTCCATTAAATGTGCTTGTGGATATACCGCGAATCAGTCGAATTTTGATGGACCAGGCATACAATGAGATTTATTTATTCGTTTCATACATGGACAGAGACAGTATACGACCTGGTATTGACAGTCACTGGGGGTTCGAATAAGTGGTGCTCTCCGTGGCTGACTTCGGCCGACGGGGGTGCGACTGAGGAGAGTTTACGTCGACAGCGCACGGTAAACCCCCGGAATTGTGGCTCCCCTTGCGCCTCCAGAGACCCCGGGCCGGGGTATTGAAAATTACATCTTACTCTACCGTAAGCCACCCACCGCCGCCCACCCTTCGCGAATCAACCATCCCCACGCTACCTGCGAGCATTGCCGCGATGCGTTTATAATCGGCCACAATCGTTTCTCGATGCATCGAGGTCCAATACAGTGTACCTTCTCGATATCGACGTTGCTGTTCTCGACTGTTTCCGGAACGCTTCCAGCGATGCGTACGCCATCGGAAGTGCATTATATAGCGAATTAAAAAAATCTACCAGACTAATGGAAATTGCGATTTATTTCATTTTTGTTATCGCCGAATTTACACATTCTTATTTTAACACCGCATTTTAGAGCTAACTCAATACCGCAGATTTCCGTGTATAAAGCTCCTTTGATCATTTTACTGTTATAAAATTTTATGTTGATAAAATAGACGCATTCGGCGCCTTCGGAGCGTCTTGCGGTTACGAAGAAGTCCGGAAGCTCGCAAAAACATGAGACCGTTATATAATTTAAACGGGAATGCGAAATGCTCCCGAAGCATTCAAGGGCGCCGGGGCAGCACCACGGGGGATTCAAGTGAAAAAGAGAATACCCCATCCCCCGCGACATCGAATCCCGGCATACATGCATAATAGCCGCGGCGTTTTCGTGACGCGAAGCTCAAGGAGCCGTATGCTCGTGCGAGTACATCAAAGGTGGGCACGCGTTGCAAGGATGGCAGAAAAGCAGGGGACAGTAACGCGAGTCCGAGCTACGGACATATAAGAAATGTACGACGCTGTACATACGAGGAGGCGAGAGTAGTGCGAACGGAAGTGTCGGTGCGCAGGGGAAAATATTGAAAAGCGAATGGGCGAGAATGTCGTTTTGAGGACACGTCAGAAAGATAGCGGCGTTAGGAGCATATAGCGGAGGGATCGGTCGCGGGTCTCGTGGAAATATCGAGGCAAGGGAAAAGTATAAACATTTAGACAAGTTTAAACTCGGAACTTTCTTTCCTTGGGCCGCGACGAAGGGAGCCCGCGGGCGAGCTGACGTCTCCGAGACTTCAATATTTGTTAAACTCACCGTTCCACCCCTTTCCAACGCTCTTCCACCTTTCGATGCCACCTTCCCCCTCGCAAGCTTGTCCTCTATCCGCGTGCCACGGAGCAACCCCTCTTTTATAACGCATAAACTCCGGGATATAGGGACGTATACGTGTGACATATAGATTTTATATACGATTACCTCCAAATGCACCGCCGCTTCTCATCCGATCCAATAAACCTAAGTGATTTTGCGATCGTATTTTCGTGGTTTCATTTCGATTGTGCGCGGCTATGAAGTTCCGGCATTCACCCGATCGATACACGTTAAAAGATACGTTTACTATTTTATCTAATTCGAACTCATTCCTTTTCTTCGTGATCACAATTATTTTAAAAAATTTTGTAAGTATTAGTTATTATATAGGAACCATGAATTTTTTGCTTCCTTATATCTTATTGAATATGAATTTTTTTAATTTTATAATCCGCATTTAGATATACGTGTGCGAATATTTTCTTTTTATAGTAATATAAAGATATTAATTGAATTATCAATAATAATTTATCTTTAAATCGAGTAGCTTCGAGATTTAGTCTTAATATGTATATAAAACATCAAATATATGTTAGACTACATTAGCAAAATATTGCAGAAACATATCCTACGATTTAATTCCAACATTTGGAAGGATCATTTAAGTAAGATGAGAGATGGGCAATCTATTACCATTAACGCACCCGCCCTGTTCTTGAAATGATCACACGCAAAGTGCACTCAGTACAGGGGCGGTAAGAGGAAACATAAATCCTTTAATATTCGCCAGAGATTACGCTTACTTGGCGTGCATCTAGCCAACGGCCTTTTCCGACTATGACGGCTATGAGAACGTACACCGGTGCCGATGTAACTGGAACAGCCTGGAAGTGGCTGGAATCATCCGAAGTCCAAAGCGAGCGAAGAGCGAGAGGGTCGTAGAGTTGGTAATTGGCAATATGAGTGGCTGGATCCTGCAGGATGTCGGGTCAGTCGCGCGCCCCTGGGAGCACCCCCTTTTCTGGGGTGGCGGACCACCGCCACCCCCCGGGTCCCTCTCGTCCCACTCACCTCCGGTTCCGACGACGGGGGTCGAGGGGAAGCAGGAATCAAATTGAGTTTCATACTCGCAGGGACTCTCACTCTGTATACTGTCTGTAAGCTCGTGCACGCCCGGTATACATTCTCCCGTATCGCTCCGCACTTCTGATTTTAGGATCGGCCGGTTCCAGCCGTCTGATCTCTGCCGCTCTATATCGGCATTTTAACGTAAGCAATCGTGTCAATCCTACGAGATCGAGATATTTGGAGCATAAACTCGGCGGTCCAGAAAATATGCGTAGGTCTTGCTTCCCCTTTAGTTAACTCATTATGAGATATTAATCAACAAATTACTAATTCAATGATAAATAGTCTTTCTGCCTACATAATACGTTATATTGCATCCCGTCTAATACCTCGCAAGAATATAATTTGCGAAAGAATTTATTTATACAATGTACTTGTTAATAACATGCACCTAGAGATAAAGAAGAACTTTGTACATATTAAATTAGCAATTCCCTCAATATTTACTTGTATGCTTATAGTGAATTGAGGACATTGATAATCAGCGTGTTTCAGTTGTAGAGTGGAATCAAGCCGAAGGGGTTGACGGGGGTCGAAAAAGGAGGAGAAGACCGCTCGGTTGTGCGGCGGCGTCTGGACCGCGGATAATAGGAAACTGCCGGGGTATCTCTGCTAATCACGTTAAGTCCGGCAGACCGCTTTGTGCCCCGCGAACGAGCCACCGGCCGAAATTCCCAAGTCCGAAACTCACGACCAACATGAACGCAATCCCGCCAGTTTCTCCTCATTCTCACCCCTTCGTGCTTTCCCCATCCACGCTCTCGGCACAACGGACCATCCGGCAAAGCGAAACTGAAATTCAACCACTTCCATTTCGTTCTCATCACGCGTCGTGTACGTAACCGCGCGCTGAAAACTTACAAAACGGTCGGAAACATAAATGTCAATTTTTCACGGAAACTGCTGATTTTGAAAATTTAGTCAGGCCCGTAAAATGTCTAATGTTTTTCTTGACGATCCTTAGGGAACAGAGGAATATCTCAGAGAAGCAGTATCTCGTTCATCTCGACATCGGATCACGCATTGGATTTCTTGTTTCGCCATATTGTATACGACGAGGGTAGAGTGATGCGAACTTCCTCCGCCACAAAGTCCGGCACTATAAGCGTGTCATAACTTCAGACGGGCTTTCCGACTTGTGAATCTCATTAAAATCATTGGTGCGTGCTTTTCGGTTTCCAGGCTTCGCGCCGAGCGACCGACGAGTCTATTAAGATGACCATGTCCCCGTGATATTGCTCAGACATCAAGCTACACCACACCTTCGTAGCTCTGTTCGCCGAGCTGTAGATATCTCTACTTTTCTGTTGCAGATTTCTCTTCATTTATAACTTATAAAATATTGATAACATAATAAAAGCATAGGTAATATATAAAATAATATATATTGGAATTTACATGAGAATATAAAAAGACATACATCTATTACAATCAAATTATAATACATTATTTTAGTACGTTATATTTTAATATGCTATTTTTATAACAAAATAGATGATAAAATATTACATTATAAAATTAACATAGCACTGATGCTTCAGTGTAAGTTTTAGCATGTGTACAATATTTATATGATTTTAATTTCATTATTTGAGACAATAATTAATTTTTAAAAGACTTAACTTTTAATGTTTGTAACTTAACTACTATACATATAGTAAATTTGAATAATATTCTTATCGGTCGGTACCCTTCGTTATCCGCAGGCAAAAGTATGTGTAAGTATTTATCGTAAATATTCCAAGTGGTTTAAACCCCGTGGGAGTCCGTATCGTCGTCGAGGAACCGTCGTTATAAGAAGCACGCTTCGGGAAAGTTTTTAATGTGTTTTAAGGAGGATACATTCAAATACGTCTAACAGTCATCCAGAAAATATCGTAAATTTCTCAAACGTTCTATTTAAAGTATATTTCTAAATGCGTTGACATGCGAAATATCATGTGATGGGGTAATGTAATTGGTCGAATAAAGCTCCAGAAACGCTATCGATAAATTACACCGTATCTCTTCAAGCACGCGAAAGGAAACCTTCCTTCTTCGAGCGGACGAGGAACGCTTAGGTGCCCATCTTTTTTCCGCGGGTCGATTAAACTCTTTCGCGGTCGGTGCAATAGAAGGTCGAGTGTAATTTGTAGAAGAAGGACCGACCAAAAAGGGTTGCTTCCACGAAAGGGGTTGGGGTAGGGATAATGCGACCCTTGAGATGCCAGACCGCAGAGTGATCTACGATGGCCTATCACATCCTTCGTGTACTTATACCGTATCGTAGTGCGCCTGGCCAGTCCGACGCTATTCGCGGTGTAAAGGCAAAAAAGGGACGTCCGATTTTGCGGGCCGTAGAAATTAAACCACCGCGAAAAGTATGCAAATTCGGGCAAAAACCGAACCGGCACACTCCACTCCCGCCCTCATCCCGCTTGCTCGAGTACACCCGCCCCCTTTCGTCCGTCCAAACCTCGTTACGTCCATGGCCCGGACCGCCAGACCGAAAACTCATTAACGAATGCAAACGAGGTAACGTTGTGGACAAATTTAATAAAATCGTGCACGCGCAATTAGTTTCGCCGGGAGTAAACACGTTCTGGTGAGCTGTCCCCTTCCCGACGTGCAGAAATCCGCAACTTCTCGCCCTACCTGAAAATGATCGAAAGCTTGTAAAATTTTACAATGCAATTGGTATGCATTATTTATAGAAATGTTGATATGTTATTTCGATTGCTTCCTAATTTTGTACAGTGATCTTTTTTACTCATGTGCCAATTTTTTGACATAAATAAAGTTTAAGTATTAAAAAAATAATGGTTAAGAGAAAAATAAAGTAAGTAAATAATGTAAATCTTATTGCATCGATTAAATAACAATATCTTTCATGCATACAATTTCTATAAACGCATAGATATTATAATGTAAATTTCTTTACATTACATAAACAAAATTTTCTGTTTGTTAATTTGTTAGAAACATTTTATTTTAAGTAATTTGCCAATTTTTCAATTATTGCGACCAAACTTTATCTTTTCATCAACTGAATATGTGTTTGTATGATTTGTAATCATAGATCGTGCATTTTGTATACCTCTCAGCCCTTGCCAGACCCTAATACGATTTCTGTCCATATCCAAGAATCAGCATCTAAAGAAAGCTGACGTTGATTTATACGTGTCGAAAATCAAGTTTTCGGTTTGCGGTCGACATTTGAATATTATATTTGAATATTTTACACTGACCATCAGTTTCGCTTAAAATATGTTATGACTTATGGTGAATTCTAGACGCAGCAAATAGCAGCTTACACAACAATAATAATATCTATTTATCATAATTTATTAGAGTAGTTATATAAAGTATTCTTTTTAGTTGCAAGATACAATATTAACATAAACTTTATGATAATGGCGAAAGAAAACTTTATAAAAGTCGAACAGGTAATCTATTACATATGCGAGGAAGCGAAAATGCATTTGACGTTAAAGATATTTTCGAGAAACGTAGTAAGTTTATCATCAAATTTCTTTTTCTTCTACCTTGGTTCATCCAATGCGTTGCCGCAAATTGAATCTTCCCGTACGACAGGATACTTCATTATTTAGTAGCGGCTTCCGCCGGCTATTTGCAAAATTATTGTTACGGAATTGGGACGAGGGTGGCGTTCGAGCCACCAAAAGAAACGAGTTCACGTTCTTTTCCCAACCTCCATTTAGCTTCCCTCGTAAAGAACTGAAACATACACTCCTAGTAACGCGCATTTCTTTCGCAAGACTAGATATCATGAAACAGTTGTACGAAAAGAAGATATAATAAAGCTCAACATGTACTTTATTTAGACATTAATAATTAATATACACGATTAACGTAATGATTACAAATATGATTTAATTATATTAAAAAATTAGAATTTTTGTTTTCTGTAATATACTTATTTACATATAAGATATATAAGTATATTGAAGCATCGGGATACAAAATATAAGTCGATTTTCTAGGTAGAAGATAAAAATTTTATAGAGTAGTTCACGTGTAATTGATTTATTTTATTGCGTACTATCGCGACATTCACGATTATTCTCGGAAATCCTTTACAACGACCATTTGGTTCAATCAAACAAGATTTCCGGCACATAATGGCAGCGATATGTCTTGCCATCGGGCGAAGACGGTCCTTTCGGAGAGGACACGGCTTCCTGCGCACACACAAGTCGACTAGATCTACCGGTGTCGACCCTGTCGACCGAAGGAGAATAAAACATTGCGGCTCGCCCCCCGCGAGACATCGGCGGATGATTTGTGAGTGGAAACAATAAGCGCCCCCTGCAATATTCATCACGAGAAGATCCTCCGCACAACCCGCCGTGGTGCCGGCTGCTGGCACGTTCCAGCAAAAGAAGAAGAACTACCGGAGCCAGAGTGGGGGATGTCCAGCTAAAAGTTTGATGGGTTACCGCGTACCCTGGGGAAAATGGCCGCAAGGCGCATTGCTAGGCACCTCGCGTGGCCGCGTCGCAGAACCTGAAGGATTTTGGGATTCTATCAAACTGGACAATGCAATAATGCGTCGCCCCCTTTCCACCGCTCTACGGTTATCACGTGAAAAATAGGCGTGCTGGGTGCTCCATCCCACGGGATCGTGTTCGGCAGGAACGCGTGATACGTTTAGTTTTGCGATACTGGATTGGTAGACGTAAAAAGCAGCGCCGAAAACATATTTTTTGATCCTGGTCGTTTCAGTATTCCGCATACATCGATTTTTCACCGATAGTTATAGAAGAGTATGATTTACGTTTCAACTATACTTGTATCTTCTTTGATAACAAAGCGTTTTATTGATATCACGGATCTTGTTACAAGCACATTACGTAAGCTATCTATATTAGCCACATGTATATAAGATTTAAATACTTAATATTTCTATCTTTAATCATAAAAGAAACGGGTTATAACATGCATTTCATACGCGATTCTAAAAGTCCAATACGTGTCCGAGGCCCATGGGGTTTTTCGCGGTCGTAACTATGTTCTTTCTCCATTCTCGGTTCTCAGAGACGAGATGTCGTTCAAACACATCTCGACCACGAGCAAACACAAATCTTAGATACTCCGGGACATTTTAAATTGGCCATTATACTATTTAACTTGAGGGACCGTTACGCACTGAGCCGAGGAAGGTCACAGGGTAGGAAGATCTCACTCGCGGTGCACAGGTTCCACACATGTAACTACCATTCAAACCAGAGCAAACAGCGTTAACCGTATTTGCCTACGTCCTTGGCGATCTAATGTCTTCACTCGTTGCCCAGAAGATATTAAAATTTCACATTTACGACCTAGGAACGAAAGTTCAGCCATTTGATCTGTATTCCAGAAAACCATAATCAAAATTTGTAGCTAATCTCAATATAAAATAGTAATATTTCAATAATTTTTATAATCTTTTACTCGACTATGTCAGGGACAAAACTTTCTGTTCTTGGTTCGATCGTTCAGCGTGACATCCTTAACTTTGGACCGTCTTTCATTGACTGTGATAACCCACAGGGATTTCGATGTAATCTTGAAAGAGAATTCATAATTATCTTCACGGAGAATCTTCGATGGTCGAGTGCTTTCGGCTTCAGTAGTGAGGTAATTTCGTAGTCAAGTGATCAGAGCTTTATCTAAAGGTACACGCTATGCCACAAAGTGTACCTAGATTATAAATAATCAATTGAAAATTATAAGATAAGCTAGGGTAAATAATCTACAGAACTTTGCGGTACGCTTTTATGCGCTTAACTTACCGAGAAAGATGCGAGGAAATTGGCCAGTGTCGAACGTGCACCAGGAGCAAACAGAAGACAATGAGCCGAGGTTTTTAATCGAGTCTCCTGTTCCCTGCAGCGGAATTAACTCAAATTATACTGCACGGCATCGTGCTCCCAATGTCGATTTAGAATTCATGCAGTCTTTTCAAAAAATCTCCATTGTGCACGGTGTAAGGGTAATATAACGACAACCGGCATGATACAAATTGTCGGTATTTTAAAAGATTTTCTCCTCATTACATTTATTTCACTCATAAAAATACGAACACAAATGTTTCGTCATAATTGCACACTGCTAATAATTATGAAATAAATTTGATAACGCTTATAAGTGTTTGAAAAAGGCTTAATTAATTAAGACTCCTGATTACTCACTACTACTATCTCAGATTGTGACGTCAAAAACGAGAAAATGCATAAAAATTCTTGCAAGATACATTAAAATGGAAATATTTTCCAATAAAACGACACTTGTAATCGAACTTGTAAAATATACCGAAGACTCTCTTTTGGTTTCGTTAATAATCAATGAATAATTATATATTTGGAATTGAATTTAACCAAAAACGAAACGAGCTATATTCACAGCTATGACAACTGTCAAATTCGTAATATATAGAAATAAATATGATTTAATTCCTCCCCGAAACAAAAAGAGAGTTTTTGGTACATTTTTTGGTTTATTTTATTCTATTTTACCGATTGCAAATATTATTTTATTGAAAAATATTTCTATTTTAATATATTTTGCAAGAATTTTTATTATGTGTTTTCTCGCTTCTCTCTGACATTACAATCTGAAATAGTAGTGGTGAATGACCAAGAACCTTAAGCAATCGTTTTATTTTAACTCTCGATTAAAACATAACTTTTTTTCAAGTACATACATATTTTACAAAAAACATTTTTTTATTAACATATATATAAACGTTATATTATATACATATACACATTTTGTTAATAAAGGATTATTTTATTGTTTAAATAAAATGTTAATATAAAGTAAAATAAATAAATTGATCATCATAATAATACGTCGATTTTTTCAGCTATAAATGTCAACGACAAAATATCACGCACTACGAAATGCAGAATACTGGTTTACGACGCGAACGTATACGAAACTCATAAAATCGCGACGGGCGGAAAACGAAAGAGGTCCTCCACGTCGGTTTCCATGGGACTGAGAAATAAAAATGAGTCTGTCGCTTCCCATATTAAGTGTAGGCAGCTACCGTCCAGGACACCCATGGGGCGCGAGCTGGATCGCAGCGACGTATTTAAATAAAACATTGTATCGCGTTGCAATTCACCCTCCTACCCTACGAATATCTCCTACCACGCCCTCCTACCAAATAAACAAATTAAGCTGCACCGGATGTACCGCACTGCAGGGGCGACTTCGGTGCTTAACAAACTGCCCCGCATGTCCTCTTTGTAACTGGTATTTTCACTCTACGAGCCACTGCCATTTTGCTTCTCAGATTAGAATATCAATAGCCGTATATTCAAATAAAATTGCATCAATGCAATATACTTCATATTTATAAACATTCTCAGTTGTATGAATAAATTTTTGTCATTTTTGTTCTCAGAACGTAGAGGATAGAAACGGCAAGTTATTTATGAATACAATGCGAAAATTCGTTGCCTTTCAAAAATCATCCAACGCGATGGAAACATGCAACGGGGGGCATACTATAAGAAACGTTATATTCCTCAAGACGATCTGCTTCTTATAACGGTAAACGAAAAATAGTCAGTACGAAACGCCATTCACAACGACAAAGAAGCCGCTCGATGCGTCTCCTTGATCCCTTGGGAGAGAGCAGAACGATTAATCAGCTGTTGGCGAGGCGGAGGAGAGCACGTCCCTGAGGATACAACGAAACTCGAACAATGTTTCTTTCCTTCGAACTGCGTGGTCGCTGGTGAATCGCGTGAAAACCGCCGATTTTCTCGTGAAAGAAAGCCACGCGCGTGAGGCCGCCGATGACTCTGCAATCGGTCCAAATATTTGACTTTCCGTGATCTCAGAAGAATGTCGGGTTGGATTTTGGTCAGGTACACGCTCGTTGAAATTCTCCAGAGAGCGCGGATCATTGCAAACTGTCGTCTAAGCTATATTTTGTCTACACGCTGCTTATTTTGATATGTCCTTCTTTCAGAGTACTTCTGGATACATTAGAACAAGATTAATCATATCCAAGGACGATTAATATAAAATTTATTTGGCGAATAAATCTCTTATGTTGCATAATATAATTCAAAGTCCGCTATATTTTATGTAATTACTTTATATATATTTAGACACATAATAAAATCGCATACTTGCGTGACTCGTTTTTTGAAAGTCTCGAAAACGCGCGTCAGTTCTCATCAGCATGACTGTCACGAAAAAGATAGCGGCGAAACTCGCGAGCGAACGAAGTGCAAAGTACGTGAGCTATGCCGCGCGTCAGTTCGCCGTGCGAAAGCCCGAGATTTACGCGAGTTTTACATTTCTCGACACGGCCAGGGCGATCCATCATTTACCCGTGTCCGACTCACAAAAGTATCATCCCCTATCGGCGGTAATCCCGCGGCTTCCCGCATCTCCGGGCTAGCGCTAAACTTTCGCGAAGAACTCTGGTTTTTTCCTCCATTCCTACTTACAATAGAATCCCCCGCTTTCCCGTCCGGTCGCGGACCGCCACCGCCGTTGTTTCTCGTCTCTCGATAGAAGGAGCCGTCCGGAATGTTCTTGCATGTATCACGGTGTCCCGCGTGCGGGCAACATCATCTCGCCGGAGAATACGAAAATCCCGCAAAGCAAACGGGGCCCCTGGTGGCTTCCTAAGGCGCGCAGAAGCCGCGAGAGCTACGGAATTTCATGAGGACCGCCGAACCGCCACGATGAATATTTCTCCAGGTCCGCGGATTATCATACGAAATGAGATTGCGCTTGAATCATTGATAAACTACGCCGCGCGGCCAATGCCGTAGCTCTCAGGATGCGCGAGCCACAAGTACTAAAGGCGACGACTGCGATTTTTCGCACCGCGAATCATCGTCGGTCCGGATACGACGGATGTTACCTGCTTCGCGCTGGAACTATTCCTTGCTTCTCCGTTTTTTTAATATATTTCTTTGGTATCTAGAAATTTATATAATAATTAATATAAAATTGATAATTGTTGAATATAATATCGCGTTCTTCCGAGATGTGTTCCACAATTCTGAGAAATGGGCAGGTACTAATGCCATATTTTACGAATAATTAAGTTGCACAGGAAAAAGTAAAAACTTTTTAGATTATTAGTGTTATTGTTATTTTGTATTATAATCTTTATGTGATATATACAGTGACGTGCAAAAGTCTCCGGCCAGATGGATTTTTCACGCTTTCTTTCAAAAGCGAAGACCAAAGGAATTTTGATTAGTAAGTACATATCCAGTAATAAATAATGTTCATTTCTTATATTGTGTTTTAAAATGATATACTCTTATATACAATACTAGTCAAAATTCCCTTGGTCTTCGCTTTTGAAAGAAAGCGTAAAAAATTCATCTGGCCGGAGACTTTTGCACGCCACTGTATGTATATTACGCAACCATATATCAAAAGATATAAAACAATGATAACAATATAGCGTAATCTATAATAGAACGAAACAATTCAGTTCTCCACGTGTCTGCGTAATAAATTGGCACGTCTTATATAATTACAAGCGGCCTTTTGCTTTCCCGACAACGTGACAGCCCAGCCGCGATTTTGTACACCGAACGAATTCAGAGTAGACGGGGACATACGATCGACGGAATGAGACGAATGCACAAACAGACGCACGTCATTTGTTCGACGTCCCTCGTCGTTGTTTGCATCCTGCATCCCACGCCCCAAATAATCGCGGCCGGTCCTTTTCACCCGCCGTGCTACCGAGCCTACCGACAAATTGCACCCGGGCCCTCCTGGGAATCCTACGAAGTTATGACCGAGGCTGACGACTTTCCGACTCCCGTAATTACCGTTCTACGCTCGTGCCCTCCCGAATTCGTCCCAAAAGTATTGGGAAACCTCGCGCGCGTGCACATAGACATCATTCCCAAAATATAGTAGAGATTGGCAGCTAATCTACCGTCGATCCGTATCGCCGACAATTTCGCCGTGTAACTCAATCTTTCATCAAGCTTAATGCTTAAGACATAAATCCTAACAAGTTATCCAACTTCTTATTTGTAATAATGTTCATTTCAGTGATAAAGTGATGAAGATATGTCTTCTTTGATAAATTATAAATATTAAAGATCACAATTGTTAATTATTCATCATTTCTTCAAAAATAACATTAACTGAATTCTCTGTTTTTCTTAGAAGTTCACGCGTTAAATCGATCTAAATTAACAAATACGTGAATTAATAAATATATCAAAAAGTTAAAATTATAGAAAACAAAACGTGCAAGATGCAAACTGTACAAAATCATGTATTGCGAAACATCTCAAAATCATATAACCGTACGCTCGCCTAGAAGCGCATACATTATACTATGCTGAAGAGAGTATAGTGCTACCTTACCCCGACCGCATCTCCGATTTGAAAGCATCGGGGGTACAAGGATTAATGGCGGCCGTACTTTCGGTACAATAATAAAAAGATATCGAAAGATGCGCGGTGCACGCGGTGCACCGTGAGTTCGCGCCCTCTGCGCCGATCCTGTGCATAGCCCGGCCGTCTTGCCGAGTGCGAAGGGGGTGGAGTGAGTAGGAATAGAGAGACAGCCGGGGTGTACTAGGGTTTTCAGGGGTATATAGGTGGAATATCGCAAGGAAAGGCGCACAGTGGTTGCGCGTACGGCCACCAGGGGCGTGTCCGGTACCGCCTTCGCAGCTTTCAACCCCCGTGAAATCCGCCAGCCGCCTGGGCCCCCACTCCGACGGGGCCACCTATGCACCTTAACTCTTAATTTGCAGGGACCTCGCTCTTAATTGCAGAGCACAGTTCCAACCTCCTGCACCTGCGCGATGAGAACGCGTGGCTGCGGCCATCCGTAAGGCCATCGACTTTCTAACGTCGCGTTAAGCAAACCTCAATCGCTTTTAGATTAATTTTGCAAGGCAAAGGGCTTCGTGCGATTCACTTTGGAAAATGAAGAATCGCATAATGAAAGGCGTAACGTGAGTAAAACATGACTTTATTGATGACACAGACTTTCGATTATCATTTATTACACATGTGCTGTTAGAACATAATATAATTTAAGTTATTTTAAAGATCATGTTATATTACAGTAAAAAAAATAAATAACTTTGAAGGACTCTCAGTTATTATGTAACATGAAGCGCGATCGTAATTCAACGACGTATTTTTATGATTCATAACTTAATACTTAGTTCTTCAAGTTCTGAGCCAAGACGATATTTATCTTCATACAGTTTTAATATTGCCTGCAAAAACCGCCGCTCTCTGTTCACCGCTTTCCCTCATAAACGCGAGAATCTCTGCGTCTTCTATTTCAATCTTCATCCACAACTTGGCACTCCTATGAAAAGAAATTTGTTTTTTAAATTGCCGCTCGTGTTTGAATTTTGTTCGACATTATGTATGATATAAAATTTAGATAAAATTTATTATATTAAAACAGTAAATTTATCTCATAATTCATTATCAATTGCAAATAATATCAAAAAACTACTATATAACTTAACTTTTACATACGATTATGTATTATTTTTTCTCTTTCTATCTCTCTCTCCCTTTCTCTCTTTCTCCTCTCTGTTGAGCAATATTATATTAAGAATAAACTGGGTTATTCAGTGCAGACGATATTATTCTACTATAGAAATTGATTAACATCAAAGATGTGATTGATGGATGCATTCTGTATAAAAATAGTGTCGAAAAGTGAAAAATTCTAAGAGATATAAAGAGAGAGAAAAATTGATTAACATCAAAGATGTGGTTGATGGATGCATTCTGTATAAAAATAGTTTCAAAAAGTGAAAAATTCTAAGAGATATAAAGAGAGAGAGATATTAATTTTAATTTGCAATATGTACACATAAGGCGTATAAAAACATCTAAAAACTCTGAAATATTTATAATTTGTATAATTAAGCGGGTCTGTAAAATTTACGAAATTTCTGAATAATATCTGAATATACTCGGGTAAAACGTCAATGGGAAATGTATAACTTTTCCGTAGAACTTTGCCCAATTTTAGAAGATTCATGAAACATTATTCTACCGAGCATTCGTTTCTCGTAATAATTCAAACTTATAAGGTGTTTTTTGTCTTTTAAAACTTGAAAATAAATTGGGATGCTGACAATCGTGTATTTTCAACGGTGCCAACGACATCGCATGTGCGATAGAAAAATATGCTCGTGTATTATTTAGGGTCGCGACACACGGTGTCTCCGGAGACTCCAAGGCAAGGCGGGAACCGACGTCACAGGTTTCCATCTATCCATCTGCATATGCTTTGAAACGTGGAATGCACGAAGAAGGTAGTACCCTACACGGATCTGATCTATACGCTTTCCTACCTCGAAATCGGGTAAACGTGAAAATCGGTACTCGATGAAAAATATCTCGAATGGCGACGAATATTTTACAAATAACGCATACGGACGCGACAGTTTCTCTTATAGAGCGGAAACATTTCTTTGTATTGTCGAAATATAACATACATGACTAAAATTTAAAATTACTAGATGTGAAATATACTTTTTCACGTAAAATAAATTCTGTTACTTCAATATCACGCAACATGCATTATTGTATGTTCTATATTTTGAATTAAATAAACTAATCTTTAATATAGAACTATACACGGAAAGAACGGTTTTGCTGAAATATTAAAAAATTTGGCCAGATACAGATCTGAAAAATAATTTTGTTGGATCATCAAAATAATTATGTAGGACGCCTAAAATAGTTGCTAGAATATCAAAACTTTTTGCAGCATTATCATTATGTTGGAGTGTCCTACATAATTATTTTGATGATCCAACAAAATTATTTTTCAGATCTGTATCTGGCCAAATTTTTTAATATTTCAGCAAAACCATTCTTTCCGTGTATAATTATTAATATTGCATCATTTTCTTATGTTAAAATATACTAATAATAAATAAATTAAATAGTATTTAAACTTTTAATTGATCTACTGTCATTAAAGAGTAGTTAATATTTTGCGAAATAGATAAAAACATCTCAATTGCTTCTCGCTGTTGTTATAAAAAAACGTTATCTCAAAAATAACTTTTCGTTCGTGGTACAAAACCGAGATGTCATAAAGGTTTGGTATCTAATTGTAAGACTAATAGGATTGGGAGACCAATCAAAGTCTTGCCGGAAGTGAGAATGCCAAGCGGTTAACCCCGCGTAATAGAGGTCAGTTCCTTCGGGGCCAAAACTTGGACTTTGGAAACTGGTCTACCCTCTCGGAAGAGTTCGCATCAGCTTCGAATCGTTTCGCTATGGATTGTAACTTTGATTTGTTAAAACATAACTAAGTTATCTGAAAGCATCATTAAATACATTATACATTACACGCCGAAAATATAAAAGTTTTATTCAGAATACTGAACGAGAATATTTTAAATACAGTAATAATTCTCTCTTAATTTTTTAAAACATGACAAATATGTTTTACAGAATATTCAAGCTTAATAAAAAACGATATTTTTAAAAATATTATAAATATTTCTTCTTATCTCAAAAAGAATTTGCTCGATCACGCGCAAATTTCAGTACAAGCGTTTCGCTTGCGCTGGCTCGATCAGAGAAGCGCAATGACACGGTCTCCTCAGCGGATCTGAACGTGCTAAAAGGCTTTAATGATTTACGGAAAGTGTGATCGAACGAACGCGATCTCCAGTGCGGAACCACCGAGCGCGGGCCGTCCCGCGGGACGCTGAATTTCGGAGGAAAACCGAAAGGCGCGGTAGGTCGAGTTAGCGCTATAGCTGACGGCACACGGTTGTAGCATGGTCTAACCGACCTTTTCACTTCCTTCCCCTCGCTCCTCCGCGGGCGCAGTCACTGCCGCCAACTCTATTTATCAAGTACGTTTAATTTTTTCGTGGGCACAATCATACATCATCCTCGAGGCGTGATCCGGTTAGGATCGGAGGGTCGGGCTCGCTTCCACAGACGTGGTAGGATTACCAACCGAGAAATTCACCGGAAAATGGCGTCCCGTCCTCCCCCTCGCGCGCGAATAACCGTGTTCTCGGTTGCAGCCCGGAATTGCCACTGATAGATCGACCGTGCCGGTCGCTCGGCGAAACTGTGCTGCCGAGGTCGCTACGTATAACATCGTGCAGTTTTAAATCGAGCGAGAGGATAGCCCGGAATACTCTTGAAATATAAGTGAAGCTCGACGCCAAGATCGACGCGAGAGGTGCCGTCGAAAGAAACTTTTCAGAAAGTCGTTTCTATCTAGTCTGACGCCCCGTGTCACGATATCGGTATCTCTCGATCGAGCCCGACTGCGGCGAATTGAAATTACACCCGACACGGATACGCAAAGTTATCCATTAGACGCGCACGCCAAGGAAAACTAAGTAACTATCTAAAAATATTAAAATAAAATAATTTATAATCTTGTCTCTTTTAAATAATTTACAATCTGTTTCTTTTAAAATTTTTTAGTTTTTAGTATTATTTTTATGTAATTTATGTCCAACACAATCACATTATCTTTAATATTAATAATTTTATAGATATTTTCATTAAGATAATATATCACGCTTCACCTAATGACATTTCACAAGAAATCTATAATGTATGTTCACCCCAAAAGGTCTATGGGTATACGCTGAAAACTCTATGAGCAAACATAAGCATTTCGACAACGAGAAGTTCTTCAGGATCTGAATTCTTGAGTTCTTCGACATGACCGTATGCCATCTTCTGTGTATAAGATCATGTCAGAAACGAAAAGGAAGGTTGCGGCTGGCAGAAGCCACGGTAGCTGCGGCTCAGCCCCGAGAAATTATGGCTCTTGTCACGGCTGTTCATTTGTAGATGGAGTTTTTGCTCCCCGAGGAGGCTGCCCCAATCACGAGCCGCGGAAATTGCACCCCCTCCTCATCCCCTTCCCTTACTACTTCGCCTACCCATCCTCTCACGAAGCCCCGAGAACCACCCCTTCCCTCCTCTCCGTCTTCCACCCTCTACCTTCGCCACCAACTTCCCCAACCCCCTACTCACCCTACATTCTCGCCGACGCCTTACACCCTGATATCGTCGCGGATCTATTGATGCCCTTGCGCGGTCGTCTCGAGATGATTTATCGAAAATTGGAAAACTGACGATTGTCAATCGTCACCCCTTCTTCCACACAGAAATCATAAGACTTGTGGTTCTATTCTCTTGCAAACTTTCACCCTCACCATTACAGCTAGTTTTATTACCAGAAATGCAGCATAAATATTAAATGGACACAAAATGTGATTATACCATTGATTTTAATTTTTTTCAAAGGACATTTTTTCAAAATGATGTAAATTGTAAAATGTGTAAAGAATTATTAGTGTAAATATATTAATCTCATTCTGTTTCTTAAAGATACTGCAATGACATAGTCTGAGAAAATACGTGAGGCAATATACACTCTTTCTATCTAAACCGAGTAGCATTCTCATAATTAAAGTAGAAGTATGCCAGAGAGCAGGAGTGAGAACTCAGAAACACGTCGCAAGAAGGAGATGGCGAACAGGATCCATCACAATGCAGTAACGAAGGCATCAGCTGATGACACATTTTAATATCTTAAAACAGGAAGGCAGGAAGATTCTTTGCTTATTTCTCCTCGTCATACCTCGCCTCTCTGTCACCGCGGAGCAACAAAAGACCGCGTCATGCATTATCCTTCTGGTTTTCCAGCTTTCGTTGAGACGTGGTAGGGAAAGAAAAGGTAGAGAGGCCCTGTATCGGAGGGTAAAGAACATGGGGGAGGGAGAGGTAGCAAGCGACGAGCGAAGTCCCCAGGTGGCTGCAGAGTGCGATGATTAAGCTCGCATTTTAATCAAAGACCCGGAGTGAAAAGTCCTGTAGTATGGAGATGATAGGATTTTCCGTTTGATAAATCAAATCGGTATTTCGTGCCACCCTGTAATAATACATTTTTTGTCCGCGGTAGGCGCCCTACCACTGCGCCCGTCTGCTCTTTTCGCTGATTTCATATCTAAATTCTTCGTCGGCGACGTCTTCCGCGTGATTCTGTATGGCAGCTATTTGTGATCTGTGATCTCTTCCGCTGCCGCTCACTTGAAAGATTCTTTCACCGCGCTAGGAATACTTCAAGGCTAGAATTGAAATCTCCGCCGAATTTGTAGGAAAGAATTTTATCAGTTGCATGTTTATATGAAAACACTTCTCAGATAATTGTCTTTTATTATATATTTTTATAAGCATGTGATTCTTATACACAATGCATCTTTTTGTTGCATATAAACACTTTTGTTGCTGAAACACTTTTGCATTCCTGAACAATGCGACAACTACTTGGACAAGAGGAGGTACCAGGATGAATTTCATGAACTAAATTATTATAACGGGCGAGGTGCGAGCAGTCGCGAGCTTTACGACTCCCAGCATTCTCGTATAGCTCCCTTAGCTAGTCGGCTACTTGGTCTGAGCTTTCCAACCCCCTCTCCCCCACGCGTACGAGTCGCGCTCTGGCACAAGACACGTCGCCATCATCCATACATTATGCACGGACTAATGCTGTTTTTATTCAACGATCTCCGCGCCGTATACACGTCAGTCGGCCCCATCTACGAGACACTAAACCCTCGGGCATCGTTCTTTACGGCGATATAATTTAATTTTTCAGATTTAAGGACCGCCTCTTCTTTCGCGTCCTTGTCTTCGCGCGGTCCCCCAGGCGAAGAATTTCGCCGAAGAAGCTCGGGACACGCGATTTTATAGTTTCTGAATTGGTCCGAAATGGCGAGAAAAGGCAAGTCAAAAGAATGAATGCACTTTTTACTATTATGACAAACATTTAATTTATCTGTGTTGTCAAATAGATATTAATATTAACATTATTTGGCAATCATATACATTAAATACGTTTGAGTAGTATACAATTCAATCTCATATGACTGACTATATGTGTTTCGAGGCATGCTTTAACATATCCTGCCACGACATTTATAGCTGAGATCCCTGAATGCCTGATGAGACATCATGCAAATTTTAAGATGCGTTCGCGACGATTCTGTATTTCCAACGTGCCAATGCACTCCATCAGCGATCCTTTGAAAAATCGACGGTTGAATCCTGGATGCATGTACATGGCATTGCGTCGCTGGAGCCGTCGAATTTGAGAATACGAATGACAATTCGTGCACTCCCCGGCAGACTCGCGTTAAGAATGTGGCAGAAGGAAGAAGAAGGAATAGGTGAGAGATCCAGAGAGAGGCCTTCGAAGAAGCAAAAAGAGAGGATGGAGAAAGATGTTGCGTTCTCAAAGGGGACATACCGTGGATGATATTTTATTCTTGGCCTTCAAGCCCCTCCGCCACCTCGACATCTTCCAGGTCTTCTCAGTCCCGTTGATGCCGTTCTTGCCGCACCGCCGTAAGTAGCGCCAGCAAACGGGGCTCGAGGCCTGGTCTGATGGATTTCACGACTCCATGGGGTCCCCTCAATCCACACTCGCCCTCACCCCTGACCTCACTCTCGTTCCAACCTCCACGCGCTTTTCCACACACGTTTTCACGTTTCCACGTATCCGCTCACGTTCGCCGCAGTAAGTGCGGTGCGCCTTTCTTTGCCTCCGCATCAGACCGACTGCCAAATTTTCGTCGCTTCTACCACGCGTTACTGGACCACTCGCTAAGATGTATTGGTTTCTGACGAACGCCAACGAGCAAGAAAACGTCGGAAAGATGAATTTGATTTCAAAGTAAACGCTTCTTCCAAGATATCAAATATTTGTTGCAAGATATGATGGATAAGTAATGTGTGCAAATGTAGAGATTAATGGAAATTAAAGAATATATTGCATTTTGAGATTTATTGAGAAGTCACATAATTTTAAACAGCTAAAAACAGATCATCTAAGATTTTCTTGTATATTACTTTAACAATTTTTTAACATGACAGTATACATGTATATGTAATTAGAATCATTTATTAGAAGTAAATGTGTCTTTTCTTTATATATTTTTAATATGTTTACAAAAGATGTAAGCATGTTAAACGAATGATAATGTACAGATTTCTGAAACAGATGCATGATTACCGAAACAGCATCGTGGGGCGGTCAATAAAGCCGTGATATCGCCATCTCCTTGGACGATCCCTCTCACTTTCCGCCGTACTTCACCATAGCACGGCGAAGGGAAGAAGCGTCGCTCGACGCAGGATACGACGGAAGGAGGTGCTATGGGAAATTCAAGGTAGGTGTAAAACCTTCCTTGGTGACAAATCCATCGGTCGTATTCCGTGGAATTTTCAATTATCGCCTAAATAAAATATCGGCCGGAGAAGGCGGCGGATACGAGGACCAGGGTGCTACGATATGACGTAAAACCGCCCTTACGGCACCTCTAACTGAATTGTACATGTCTCGACGGCACCCTTATACGATCGCATCTTGGCGGAAAAAAGACGGCTCGTAAAATTACCGAGTAGCAGTAAACGCGGAAAGAAAGTACGGAATGACCGCGTTAAATTG
The DNA here is from genome assembly GCA_003063805.1 of Aphaenogaster ashmeadi. Taxonomy (NCBI): domain Eukaryota; kingdom Metazoa; phylum Arthropoda; class Insecta; order Hymenoptera; family Formicidae; genus Aphaenogaster; species Aphaenogaster ashmeadi. Next base: position 298,773 of record NJRQ01000067.1, read on the forward strand.
CGATGGAGCCGTCAGTAGGAAAACTTCGTTCTCAAATGCTTTTCAAGCTCAAAAGATAAGCTTCGCGGGAGAAGATTTCGCGATAAAGCGAGAGTTCATCAGCAACGATCCCTTTTGTGATATACATTTAGCATGAAGAATTATGCATATCTTTGGATACGCGCACGTCGTAAAGGCACTTTTGACGGAGCCGGTCAAGCAGACGACGTTAAAGTTTTTAATATTCGCCGTAAACAGGCAGCATCTACCTCTGGGACGAAGTTTGAATTAGCAGAGACATATTCATACGAGGAGTTTGCATCGAGGGTCGTTCCTCGGAGGGCACTCCGTCATCTCACTGCTTCTCGCTCACCTCGTCTCTCCTCCGCGCTGTCCCATGGACGCCCTTAGGGAGAGGCTGGTCATTAATTAAGTCTTTTTGCAGACTGACCCGCACAAGTGGCAACGAAAGCTTAAAAAGCTTCCGGACCGCTATCTCGCCCGTACGACTATATCATCTTTCCTGCCGTCTGATACTTGACAATATTAGGGGGCGGTGTATTTGTTCGTTTTTTCTTTTAATAGGCTACGTATGACTCTCAGCACAGTCTTTGAACGTCTTTGTCTCGTATGTATTTCAAGTAGTATTATAATCTATGATCGCAATGGACACAGTAATGAACATCGCCGGAACAAGGTATGAATATGAAGTCCTGCATACTGCACGGTAATCTACATTCTCTGTCCGACGGACGTGGAGGATCTGAAACTTTGAAGAGGCCTGTAGATCTGTACAGGGTCGTAGAACGGTCGCGAGCGAGTTTCCTCGGCATGTTAGCAGCAAATTGTTAAGGGATAGGGAATATACCGTGTACGCGAACATGACATCGGTGCCGGGCTGGAACTCCGACAACGTACGTAGCGTATTGCGTTCGTTCACGTATGCAAATAAGGTCTGGACAGGCGCGAAAGACATGAAACGTAGAAGACATAAAACGTATTACGAATATCAGATTAAAGCAAACAGATCCATTTCTTCACATCGACGATTTCGATATGAACCAATAGAGTTTTCTTTTTTCTCTTTTTAATTATCACACAAATCACGACTGAAATTTGTTACAAACAATTATAATGAGATGAATATAAATCGTCGAGAAGCCTGTTTTTATCAGGTATAGAACTTGTGACAATCAGACACGGGGGCTCGAAGAGGGGGACATTTTCGGCCGCGAGATAGCCTTCACCCTCTCACTATCGCCGCGGTCCAAACGAAACAAACAATATGTTAGCAACCCCCGACGATATTTCGAATTTGAATTTAAATAACTTGGCAGGATCGGCTCTGGGACTTTGGGACTACGCACGAACGTTTCTTCTCTCATTCCCCGTTCTCTCTTTCTCTCTGTCGCGTTCTGCCGTTCTTCCATGTCACCCTCTTTTTCTCTCGGTGATTCTTTCTCTCTCTCTCTGTCTCTCTCTCTCTCTCTCTCTTATACGTGCCGTGATGGTTGACACTTGCACATACGAACATGCGAAACCGTATGTGACTTATAAAGTCGTTACTTTTCGTTACTCAGAGGTGGGACGGTGACCGTTTGTTAATTCTTAATTGATCTAATATTTATAATATCGTCCAGTCTCGGAGACCGTGCCAGATTTCCCCTGGTGGTCAGACTAACGGCGTCGCTGCGATATTGAAAAATATCGAGCCGAGCGAAATGTTTGCATTCCTTTGGTTTTTCACTCCTGCGCACTTTTTCTCTCGGGCATTTTTTGCTCTCTGACCCAGGCACGGCTTGATTAAAGTTTACACTGCACGCGTCGACAAATACCTTGTGCCACGTAATTTTGCCGCGCGTTGATAGGATGCCTTCTTCGGAAATGACTATACTTCAAAGATTCTCGAAGATCAAAAATTACACTGTATTTTTGATATATTACGTTTACAATGCGCGCATTTAATAATACGATATGTATTTTATTCCCTTTAGCGGAGAAAGATCTTCATATTTCACACGAACAATTGTATAGATTATTTACAATTTACAATTATATATTATTAAATTTACGTTACATACTGACACGGTTTTATTTTATTTCTGTAAACGTTTGCTTCATCTTCGTACCAAAAGCGACCGCAAGCCGTCAAGATTTACCCGCGGGCGAGCAATGGCACGCGGCTCGTGCATTATTTCGTCAGCGAGATGGATCCGTCTTCGGGTAAATGGCATTTGGTAAGGACCGCCGAGTAAGTTGACGCCACGGCGAGCGTCGAGTGACAACGTTAATATTAGAGAATCCGGTTATCGCGCGCTTAATATGCAAGGGTTAATATGAAGGCGCCCCCCAGGAGTCGTAAGGTGGTGGCACACGTATGCCGGCTACGTCCACGCAACCCTTTACCCGCGAGCAACCCATGGCTAACACTCGCTGCATATTTCATATTTATATTAACCTGATTAAGACATGTTACCCCGCGGCTTAATGCAGATATGTGGAGTTTGTTTCTGAACTGGCATTCATTTTAATGGAATTTGTAATTAAATGAACTATGCCGCGCCTCTTTCTCGTCTCACTCGTTCGCGTGTGCACGCGGATCCGCGCCCCTCGCTTCGCCCGCGGACGTCGTAATCCTTTCAATCTGCGCGCGTTTTGTGCCGCAACGTGGCGAGACGGTATGATATAATCCGTTGGTCAGCATCGCCAGCAACGCAAACTGGGTCAACGTGCTTTCGAGAACTGCGATGCGCCCAAAAAGCTTCCCGTGTACTTCAAACACGGTAACGCTTCTTTCTAAAAAAAGGTTTGAACAACTTTCCACACATCCGTTTATTATTATTATAATTATACAAAAATTAATGAAGCGACGCAAAAGACTCTATTTATCACTCTTAACTCTTGAGTGATATAAATATTCCTTTGAAGAATTATTACTTCACCAAACTTCTTCATACTGAGGTGACTTTTTATAGGTGGAAATGCAGAATCGGAAGAGGGGATTTATGGATCCGTAAAGCGCGTCTCCACGTTCTTCCTGAGCAACGATATTTAACGAGTGTCGTTGATAATGAATTCCGTTTGCTACGTGTACGTCGAGCGGTTCATGAATATTGCAAGTTAGAGCGCGCAGTATTATTCGGTTACGAGGCGTGATTAGCGTCTCCGTCAACTCGCATCAAACTTTCCCGATTAATCAACCTGGCCTGCCCCTACGGTGCCGCGTGCGCGCTCTCTCGCCCCCGCTTTCGCTCTTGTTCTCTCCTTCCCGTCCGCGGCCAACCCCTTCGCGGTGGTGACGATGCCACGGTAATGTAAACTAATTAAACTGGAGGCCAGGCACTAATGTGTCCATTATGTCGTTCTGCCCTCGGCCCAGCTTCGCACCGGACCCTCAAATCCTCCTCCCATCCTTCCTGTTACCTCCGCGGTTCGCTCATTTTCCGCTTCCGTCACTAACCACAATACGATAGAAGCGTTGGGCATACTGCGTAGCCAAAATCTTAATCCTTTCCTATATATCCTGAGTCGGCATCTTTGGTATCTCAGAGGCCCTTTGGCTCTGTGTTGTGGTAAACCGCAGATTTCTTGTTTACCTTGGAAGATAATCTTAAAAATATCTTTGTGTTTCTTGCCGAGAAGTTGGCTTACAAAGATTTAATGCTAATATATCTTAATCGGTACAGATATATAGAGAAGCGACGGTTATTACCAAATTAATTAAATACGCTGTGCGTAAATTTTCTTTTCTTATATAAAAAGTGTTCATCTTTAATAGTACGATTCACCAACCATCAGTGAGGGGCGCAATCATCTATTATTAACACTTCCATCTGTCGGTATATTTTGCTAGAACCCTCTCGACTCGCAGGTCGCTGTATAATATGCTGCTACATCATATTACATTTTGCGACTGACCGTATGGCAAGTAAATACATCTTAAGAAAAAGAAATGTAAGTTTAAATATAGCTATTGATAAGCAAAGAGTTATATAGCAATATTAATGAATTTCTCTAAGCATTCTTTATTTTTCTATTTCTCAAACATTTTTTAATTCTGTTGAACTTATTATCTAAAATATTAATATTTTGTTTTTCTACATGTAAAAGATATTTGACATAATTTGCATAATTTACAGGTAAGAAATAATTGTTTAAATTTAAAATGCGAATAGCATTTACTTCTAACATTTTTCCTTTCAATTCAAAGGATAAATTAACCTCTGCGGAGTCATCCCCTTGCATCGCCACTTAGAAATGTTTTATACTGCAAAGACTGCACCATGGCGTTTTAATCAAGTGCCATAGCATATTGCGCCCTAAGCTAAATGCGACTCTGTAACATCCCCTCCACGGGGGTTCCTCTTACAAATTGCTAGCTATCATACCCCCCGTAGCTATGTCAACGATACGTCATGTCTCTGAATGCTTGACTAGCAAATTCGGCATTAGAACGCATTGTGCTGCTGTACCTGCTAAAGCTCATTTATTATACTTGAAACTTGTCTACCGGTTTGCAACAATAATTGTAGATACGTCCGAAAAATAGATTACTAATAATTCTGAAAAATCAGACTTTTATTATAGAAAAATCAATGATTACTCAATTTCAAATACAATGCAATAGATGAACATGTATAATAATTAACATAGGTTCAGATATTGAATACGTGACAAATTTAAATCAACTTATTAAATCATCTCAAGGTAGAAAAATATTCTCCATATAATAATTTAATTCTTTTTGTTAGAACTTAGAACATCAGAATACATTATCACAATGTTGTCAAGTTAAATCTTACAATCATTCTCTTGATATTTTATACATTATTTGAAACGTTTAAGTTCACAAATCGCGAAAGACACAGAAATAACACTTTAATTTATAAAGATGCGTCTCGATAATTCCAGTTAATCGTGTTTTATTTGTTTGCTTCGATTGCACAAGAAAAAAAACGGCATATCGGTAGTCATTATACTTTTATGCGCCAACTGTCGCTGCACAGCAGGTTCTATTTATAGGCGTAAAACAATTTTCAGCATAGAAAATCACGCGTTATAGTTTCGTATTATGGCATAACGGCGCGCCATTCAGTAGGGTGCGTGGGGTTACCGTAGCATTCGTTACGCTAGTATTCATAAACCATCATAACTTTACTGGCGTGGGTTACAGTCCTCGTTACTTACTCCCTACCATCATGCAAAGCGCACTAGCCTTTCGTCGCCAATAGGTGATTAGAATTAACTAAATTTTCGCAAGTGGTCAACCGTGATTCATCAATAAAGTATTTTTTTATAAAATAATAAACAATTGCGAGAGAGAGAGAGAGAGAGAGAGAGAGAGAGAGAGAGAGAGAGAGAGAGAAACAACACATTATATAAAAATAAGATATTTGATAATTGATAATATTGATAAAACATTGAATTAAAAAGAAAACTGTCAAAATCTGACCCTTACAACGTAGGATTAGCGATTGGATACAGCTTTCTTATATTACCAGACTTTTCCTGTTATATTTTTATCGATAATTCAGCAGAATGTTTCTCTTTCATGTTTATAACAAGATTAGTTTGAGACATCCGCAGAGACTACCGTGTATCCAAGATAGTGTATAATTGGATGTAAGCAATTAGCTCTTTTTTAATCGTTGCTGATTTGCTTCACAGTTTACACAGATCGCTTTGTAAAATACGCGAGCATACCATTTTGCATATCAGGAGTACTAAATATACAACATAATAAAGTTTTATTGTTTTAATGCATTTTTCATGCTACACGATTACAGGTCTTCAAGTTGTAGAATTTTCTTTCCCTGCGGAGACCATTTCTTCCAAAGAACATCAAATTAGTTTTACGTAAAACAACGCATAGAGAACTACAATTCATTTGGCACTGAAACTGATTCGATAATTTAATTATGGAATTAAAATACTAATGTTATTTTTGCATATTTAAATAAATATATTTAGTATATGTTACGGTATATCTCTCTCAAAATCTATAATTTAGAATAAATTATACATTTATTAAATGTTAAAAATTAAATGTGCAAAGTAAAAGAAATATCTTTGCTGAAATCATGATTGATTTTGCGAAAATATGTCAACCAATTTGGTATATTCATAGACAGCGGCGTCGAAAATCCATTTTCCCTGGTTTACGAGATCATAAAGGGCTTTAAAGGCCCTAATGTTCTCAAAGGTCGTAGTATGTTAACACGTCATCGTGTTACCACATTAATCAAACGTAAAAGAGATGCTCACCATTAACACTATGTTTATAACTGTAATATACATCTGTTGTGCATTAGAATAGTATTAGAATCGTAAATATATACACAATATAGAATTAATTTTAATACTAACACGGTAAATTTTATATTTTTAAAGTAATTACACACTTTTGATTATAGCATTATATAAGATACATATAAACATACGCACACACAATTATGCGGGCAAAATTATTTATCTATCTCATATCACATAGATATAGAAATATGTGCGATATCTTAAGTGAGAATTTGTTTCAACTTGTCTTTCAAAAATGATCATTTTATACTTACAGATTTCTTGCGGAACTTTAATTCGCTCCAGATCTCGACAAGAGTACACGCACGAAACAGTATATAACTCGACCGCTATCCCGCCTCTTCTACACGTCCCGAACGATAGTTTGCCAGAGATACGGACGAGTCCTTCAGGACTCGCAAACCCAACGGCTGGCCACGGCGCCCACGGGAGAAACCCCAGGAACTATTCTCGAACAGAGAGGAGCGGCGGAACTTCCGAATCCCGCGAACTGCAACTACCGCAGTTATCCACGTCGCTGTTTTTGATAAGGATATTAATAAAGTTTAACACCCATGGCACTCGCGCGATACCGACAGCGCACAAAGAGGGAGATAGGGCAACAGATGTGTCTATAGGCAGAGAGAACGAAGTTCGGACACCTTCGGGACGTCCAACATCCCTTAACGTTATACAGAGTTATACATAAATGTGATTATCTTGAAGATTTTATATTACAACATAACACATACATTTTCTTCCTCTAATACATTATTTTATAAAAATTGTTACAAAAATTGTTACTGATTTTCAAACGTAACATATATAGTTAGTTACGCTGACCGTGTAAATTTTTTAAAATATCCATGAAAAATTGAGATTTACGATGGATGGTCGAAGCGTTCTATTTTTTCACAGGACGTTGTCCACTTTCCTGCCCTATCGTCCCGCACCGCCGGTTCTCCAAGTGTACAGCTTTCAGCAGAGTCGGCAACAGGAGTTCCTGAAGTCGCGACGAAGGCACGAAGCCGGCTAGTGGCCCCCACAGGGGCTGTGCAGTGACTTTCGCCCCTATCTACCCTAAACCACGCTCTGGAAGCGTCCCTTCACCCTCCTACGGATAGGTCGCATCACTACCACCGTGGATCCGACTTTTGAAGGCGGTTTTCTCTCTTCACTCCTCTCACTGTGTCTTGCTTAATGCTGGCGACGATATGCCGAATGCCTCCCGGCAGTGTTTTAAGTTTGATCCGCGTGCATGCGTTATTTGAATAAGTTGACAGTATATCTTTTTTAAGCAATTTCTTACGAAATAGCGAATACGAAATTTAGCTGATGAAAGCAAGATGAAGCTTATACATTTAAAGGAAGACATGTGAGGTAAGATTGCGACAAAAAATCATTTCAGATTAATAATGTAATTCACAATGCAAATTTATATAATTTATAATATTTATATAATTTGTAATTTGAAATTATATAAATATTGTGTTAACATTGTGATATTGACAACAACTAGATATTAATAAAAAGAAAAATAGCACACTTCGCTTGCAGGCAATTAGAGCGCAAGTTATCTGTTGACGAAGAAAATTACCTGTGATGTAATTTCCTTTGTCAAGCGATTCACTTTTAATTATAATCGGCGTCTCTTGAGAGTTTCTTCAAGTACTAAACTTATTAAAACGATGAAATCTAATAAACTTGCCTTGACTTTATAATAAACTTTTTATCGCAACGCCTACTTTCTTTATCATAGTAATTACACAATAATTCATTATTTTACTAGAATTATTCTAGAGTGATAAAACTGATATCTTATATTTCCGTGTTTTATAATTCTTTGTCAAAATCAACGGCTACTCAACGATAAACCATTTAAATATTATTGCTGGGCATCGCTCAAAGTAGATTTCTCCGCCAGTGTCAGATTTGCATTTAAAGCAACGAAGTAAATTCACCTCGCGTAGCACGAAACAAGGACACCATTGGGAACACAAACGAAGTGGGAGACTGGCTTACGCCAGCTCGTAAAACGTCGCCGGGTATTTTAATTGGCGAAATATGCTAAAAGTCGCGATCATGATAAGATTTATTTATGCGCTCTTCCCCCAATCATCTACGCACACAAACCGAGCACGCTTGAAAATTTATCAGAACCCGAGAGACTACTCTATAGGATATATCGCCAATCTGTTGACATTGCTTGTTATTTTGTGAGATTTCCATGTACAATTGTTGGTTATTTGAAAAATAGTATATCTATATATTATCACTGATAAAAAGCTAAAACATAAAGAATAAATTAAAAATAAAATTTCTGTTGTTTTATAGTATAATAAGTTTATACGATAAGACATGCAAAATAATTATTTACATAAATAATTATAGACCTAAGTAAAAAATGGACTGATGGCTATAGGGCAAAAACGCACGTGACGTACGGACAAATTCTCATCGTTCTTTAGATTTTTTCGTTCTTCGACGTTATAAATGTAATGTAAAATTTATGTAAAATTTATATTATTTTATATATTTGGACAAATCACGAAGGTTAGTTATGAAATTTGTTCAATAACAATAATATTTATAACGTCCAAGAACGAGAAATTCTAAAGAACGATGAGAATTTATTCGTACATCACGCACGTTTTTGCCCTATATTAAAATTGGTAGTTTTCATGATTTTGCAGATCTAGCAACCATATTTCTCAAAACATTTTCTTCCTTCTTGAAGAGGGTTTACTATTGTAGTAAAATAAGAGGACAAGCGCAGCGGATGAAGTGTTGAATTGCCGATTCGTTGTGGTTTCTCATTGAAACGACTTTCTTTTGTAAAATCGACTAAGCCGTGAAAGCACGTGGAAAATAAACTTGTTTCGGCTTAGAAGGATAGTGAATATAATTTTCGATTGTCGGAAAGAATTTTTAATTCGCACAATGCAGCATTATTTAGCCTTATGCGATCAATAGATCTGCTACTAGTTATGATTTATGGTTCTTTCTGTTGATCTTTCAAAAAAATGAAACCCTTTTCTTTGTCTATCCCATCTCTGACAGCTTCTTCCTGACCGAAATTTGTTCGCTCGTAGAAAAGCGACCGATGGGCGGGTACGGCCGTGGGCACAGGCAGATCCCAAGACGTTCAACGGTAGATAATCCTCGGAATAGAGGATCGTCGAATTACGGTTCTGGTGACCCAAGCGTCATTTGTATTCATTTCAACTCGGTCTTACATCCTTGTTATGAGCAGGTGAATCTCGCAAAATCCTATCTTTCCGTTGCATATTTCTTGCACTATCTCTTTTCTTTCGTTCGATTTATCTCTCTTTTTTTAAAAATCACAATAGATTATTTAAACGTTAAACGAGGACTTACCTGGATTTCACGGTGGATTTTTTCGAAGATTAGCTGATCCGCCGTTTTAAGTAATAAATTTAAAATGGCTGTCGTTGTGACAGCTTTCACAGTTTTGAGTAAAACGGGTGAGAAACGCAATAATAGATGTTATGCATTCTATCTCTACGGGAAAAATGATATTGCTAATTCGCTTGACTTAATCCCATTACATATTGTTATTAATGACGATCATTAAACATTTTCATATTACTAAACAAGCTCCCACGAGAGCAGTAAGCATCATGTGTGAATTAACAAATTTCGATCCATTGCTAATTTATAATTTGCGATAAAGTAAGCATATTAACCATTTTGCAATAACAATTCTTTTAATGCTATGATAACAGTTAATAAATATGACATAAGGATAGAAAAATGGTGATTGAAGATGAAAGAAACACCGGTACGTATATGTAAAAAAAAAACGGGTATTATATTGTTACGGACAAAAGTAAGGTGTCAGAGAAATCCATACGCTGATCAAAAGCAATAATAGGAAATGCACATATGACGCGGTCTTTATGGCTCGTTGCACTCGAAAGTAAAGCCGGGAGGCACGTTTATAATGGAGAGAGTATGCACTTGTCCGTTCTACTGCGGTCTAAAATCTGATGCTCCCTACGGATACTGATAGCACCCTCGCTGATGGCCCTGTTGCCCCTCAAAGTGGATGCAGTATCTCTCTGTTGAACAAGTTTGAGAGATAGCCGCGAAAATGACAGAGAAGGGTGAACGTGCCACGACAGGAGAGGGGAGTTTACTCGCGATGGGATGACCACATCTGTTTGCAATTGAAGCAAGTGGCTCGATTTTCGTGATTATGTGGGTTCACCGATTAACGTTTGTACAATGAGACTTTATTTACTCGATAATCATCAAAGATTGATAAAAGCAGTCACTGAAATTTTACTGCATTGAATATAATATCGTATACTTGAACAAAATTATATCTTGCAAAGTAATATGTGCCTATTTTATTTTAATAATTATATTATTATTACACAATCATTATTTTTCTAAACTGCAGAAGATAAATAGCCAGAAGAATCAAGAGGATGTTTGAAAGAATTTTAAAACAATTACCAAAAGAGAAATGTCGAACTATGATAAAAAAGACGAAGATCTTCTCTGCCATATAGAATTTATTGCAAAATAAGTGCATAAATAGTACATAGTTTGTTAATTTAATTTTGATATGTTTGAAAGTTTATACAATTATATTTATATATTTGAAAGTTAATACAATTTTAGTTTATACAGGGTGGCCCCAAACGTTCCGGCCAGACTTTGAGATTTTAT
>NJRQ01000067.1:316937-342632 GCA_003063805.1 Aphaenogaster ashmeadi
TAACTGAGTTAAGTTACAGTTACAGATGGAGAAAAAGGAACGAAGTTAAGTTAGAGTTACCGAAAAAAAGTAACTGTAACTGTATAACTTCGTTACAAGTAACGAGTTACTTCCCAACTCTGATAATACGTTATTAAGATGACAAAATGATTTTTTTTACTATTCTTATTTTATTTGTTCAATTTCTGAAATATCGAAGCGGTAGCGTAACTAAATCTTTCGAAATGGGCAAGCAATATTGTTAACGTAACAGGCTCCGGCACTGTGTAGCTGCGCAAACAAACTGGGCGTTTGACAATAAACAGACATAATTGGTTGAATACCGCCTCGATAGGTACAGACAAGTACTATCGGCGAATGCCCCCGTGACGCTGTTGCTCGCGTTTCCGCGTGTTTGTACCTTGTTATGAAATGCAAGCACGCTTGTACGCGAAGCACACTGCCGCTTCGTTTCTCTCGATCCCTCTCGTTTTACCCCTCTTTGCCACCCGCTCGCGCTCTCCTCTTCCGACGCGCTCGCTCGCTGTCCTGTATGCCAAGCAAATGTATCATATCACACGGGCCCCTAGGGCTGCATTACAAGCCCGATCATAGTACGTTTCCGGCTGTATTAATACGCCCGTAAAAATGCAACCTCTATTTCGCGACTCCGCCAAACTAAACCGTCCGCTAATTCCATTTGCCATGGGGCGAAAATGGGGTGCGTATGCATGCACGATGCAAACGTGCGGCGCCATAATCATAAATATGCACCTTACAGTTCTGTACATACTTCTTCATACGTGTTTTCTGATCAAGATAAAAGAAACGTGCAATATTTGCGGATACATTTCTATATATTAATTCAGATTATCTTATATAGATGCTTGTTAGCATCAGTATCATTAAATTGATTTTTAATTTAATGTTGTGATATTCGACAGCTGCGTTTCAAGACCGATAGTAACGGAGCGCAGTTTATAGAAAAGTCACACATTAATATTATTGGATCACTAAAATCCGCTATGACCGTCATTGGCCTATCTCTCGATTTAAATTCTTTATACATATATGCGGTCTTATCCTAATTCTTATTAATTCAGATTATTTTAAACTTGATAAAAAGTAATCGCTCGCGCGCGTAGACTTCTGGATACAATCGTATATAAGTAGACGGTATACATGCAGCATGAAACATAATGTTATAAAATATAACAAGATATTAACATTAGAAAAGAATCAATGTTAACGTATAAAGTCCATTATTGTACACTGTTCCAATCATATCTTCCGATTTTCAATATTTCGATACAATGCTTGGATACCAAAAAAGTAAACTGCCGGTCAATTATCTTCAGGCACCGTATTCGACGATAGCAAGTCGTTCCCGCGACGGGTGATGTACATAGCTAGGATGAACGAGGACTCAGGGAGTACCGAGTGATAATAAAACCTGAACAATCAAGCAGCACGTGTAAGACGCGGGGCCGGTAAAGTGAACGCGAGGATACACGAGGAAACATGGAATGCCTTTGCGTCTAGCTAGAACCGAAGGATATCTTGGTGGATGAGCGTACAGGGCAGGGACGATAAAAACCAACCTTTACGACGTGACGGAATTACCACTATTCGTCGAACGAACCAACGACGACCAGTCGATGTCTTCACCCTTGCCACTGATTTCACCCTTATTCCTATGCGTGTAATTACGCCGCAAGAGGGATTACGAAGTTCAGATTCACATCAGCGCGAATATAACTACTTGTCTATCTTCCGTTGATGTTATCTCTACGCGATTGTTTCTTATAATATTACATATTACATTACGTTATCCCTATAATATTACATATTACATTACGATTATCCCTATTTTAAAAATAATTTTAGTATGTTGCGATATGTGACCCATCTGTTTGCTAATGATAAAACAACGTACATTTAATTAACACTAGCAGAAATTTAGTTTATATCGGGATTACAGCACGCAGGACAAGCGAATGATTTTAAATGAATGACTGCGATGTTTACGCGACATTTCGAAAGCCGCCAGAGTAATAATGGATTTACAGAGAAAACATGGAAGTGTGGCGGGCCGAATCAAGCCAGCGTGAAACAAACAGTGGATATTGCACGCAATGTGTCGCGCCTGGATCCAGAATCAGTCCTCTGCAAACACTGTTAATGTGCGAAATACACACATCCTGCTAATATTGCGAGAACACTGTTGGACAAGACCCTAATGCGTAGTCCCGCCGTAAGAAATGGTAGTTTCATTATAGTCAAGACCGCGCTAAAATATACTGTATTACTGCTCGTTCATAATTTACAGCGCGTCTAATTGTCACTCAAACGATGATTTAGATCGATACAGTATAAGCTATAACGCTAATAGTACTTTTATGTTTATACAATGTCAATATTAGTTAATATTTTAATCGCAAACTCAATTAAGAAAGTTAAATCTCATTCAAATTTAATTTTGCTTACATTCCATTCTTTTTAAGGCAATAATAAGCAATCGCCGCAAGCGCGTGGTAAAAAAGTGCCGCAATAATTATTTTAAACGCCACCGTTAGCAGCGTGGATATCCGAGTACGAAAGGGTGGACGTATCCGCGGGATTTTGTTAGAGGGAGAGACTACGCGCACTGGGATACGGGTGCGTTTACGCAATTACTCGATATTACTGCTCTGGGCATCGGTAACTCTGCTAGCTCTTTACCAATAAACGCATAATCTCGTAATACCATTGATTTTCAATTCGTTATTTACCTGCCCTCGGCGGGGTTCTCAAATGGAAGAAGTGATTCTGCGCAGTTTAATCGGATCGCTGATTCGAGTATCGGCTAACTGGCCGCGAAGCCGAAACGAATATCGTGGAAAGTGTCATCGCGGGAATAAAAGTTTTCGCTCGTGTAACGAAAAATCGCCAAACCCGCTCCCATAATCGTAAATTTCGTCGCGGTGCCGCGATAAATGTTTCAAAGGAACGAAGCGGAAATTTGTCCGTATGATATAAAGCATTCGAATGAGAATCGCGGTGCAGTTAGCGCGAATGACTGCTCGGTAATTACAACAAAATACGCTAATATCACCCACTCTATATGAACCCTGGGTCAAGTGACCCTACGCGGTGCATCGGTCCGTGTGTCGATGCAACAGACCGTACCAAACAGGTAATGCATGCGTTATTAACATTGGCAATTTTTCGTATTAATTAACCGGGAATATGCGGTAGCATCCAATTAAAGCCGATAAAATGTACACATTGTATGGCGCAATGAACGGAAAGAACCTCATTTGCTCTAATACATAAAATATCGTGTATACAATAAGCATAATTTAGTTGCTGCAATTCTTCTCTATGGAGGAAAAATGGGGCAAACACCGCATTTACCGCACAAACACCGCGTTTACCGCATCAGTGGCATTTACGACCGATTCATTTGCGATACACCCATAATAAATAATGATTTGCTATATCTAAATCTTTTCTCGCTGACAAGTGACAGCTGAGCAATATAAATAAGAGTAATATCTCGATATGATGAAATTGAGACAAATATATTTTTCAATTGATATAATTTTTTATATAAATTTTACGAACATGAAGATCTATGGAGGATATGCATTAACAAGCACCTTGGAGCGCAGGACAATCCGACGTTTCATTAGATTCGCTTTCTACGATGCACATAACAAATCGATTGAACGGCCAGGATATAGATGCCTTTGCCCCCTAACGTCATCGTCCGTTCCTAAGTTTATGCAAAGGAGTGGCAGGACATCGGGCTGGCGGGCAGCGGATACCTACGTAGGAGAACAAGATGGCGGTCTCCCACGAGGATTCTCGAACGAGGCCGCAATCCAACGGATACACGTCCCGTCGACGACGCTGGAAACCTCCGTTTCGCTTCTACGTCTCCTCCTCATCCTCCTTTCCGCGTGTTCGCCCCGTTCTCCTTGTCCACTTCGTGCGTGGCTTAGCTACGTTTGGCAGCGTAGCCTCGTGTCTCCCGCAAAATTTTCTCCCTGTATAGACCGACGCACCGGTCTGAAAAGTTCATGCGATGCACGCGTGCACGCGAGCCAACTCGGCAGATCGGAGTGGTAGCCGTCCGCGGGTATTAGCTGGTAATCCATTTAAGTCATTAGCGGGAAATCGAGACGCGCGTAGCGTGTCGAAATTAATTAACGGAAACACACAGCCATTTCTACTCCAATAACGAGAATTGAACCGATATCGTCCCCAATACGCAGTGATACGTGATGTCAATTTACAAATTCCAACAACTTTTTCTAGTTACTAATTTTATATTTGTAGAATTATGTACTCCCTGCGTAATATATATATATATATATATATAATTACGGGATTGACTATTGATTAGAATAACGATGAGGACGGACATTCTTAAATCGTAATATACTGTGAGTTTGCTTCTAATATTTCAGGAAACTCTTAAAAATTTTTAATGCAATGAAAAATTATCCTATCATTTTGATAGATAGGCTCGCAAAATAAGTAACATTTTTGGATACGGTAACCCTTGATGAGCACGCATCGGTCGAAGTCGTGTACGGCCCCTACGGCTCTCGAGGGTGTCCTATCTTCGACGACGCACCCTCCACGAATCGCGCTATCTCGCCTCTCACCGGAACGATTTCTCGACTTGGATGCATCGTTACGCTTTGGCTAACTGGCCGAATTTCCCATGTCCATCCCCAAAACGATCGACTAACGACCGTGCGCACGAACATTGTCGACCCTCCCGCGAATCGCCGATGAAAGCAACGATATACACGGTCGGCGGTAATTCGTAGTACTTAGCGGTGATGTTGATCGCTCTCTCTTAGAATCTCTAGTGAGACATAAGCTCTACGGTGCGCGCAAGTTTCCTCGAAATTAACAATTATCTGCAACAAGCGTGAGGAACAACTTGAGCTTCGGATGATTTTTTACAATGAATGAGCGCTTATATAAGGGCTTAAATTTTATCTTATTCATGTCATACATGAATATCTGCGTAATAAGATACGTCAGCGTACTAAATGTGACACGCGCAATTTGTCGCAAGATAGAAAAGTGAAACAAATCCCTCGTATTATGGGCAACGGATGGAGAAATCGCTATTGCGATTCGCTAGGTTCTATCCGTTAGATATATCATAGGGGTCAGCGACGTATCGAGTGGCCGTCCTTGCTTATCACTAATTCAAGAGAACGTAGATCCCTGGATATAAAAATAATTTGGTTTATGGAAACAGACGCGTCCTCGATTCGGGTAGACGGAGTTTAGTGGTGGTTACGACTACCGTGACCATGCGAGTCCGCGGAATAAATCATGAAGTGATCTCTCCAAGTTTCGACCGGAATATACGGAAGTTTCGTAAGGCATAAAAAATTTCTGTAATGTAGGCAATTTCTTATTTTTCATTGATCTTACGTCGGGTGCGATTTCACGATGCGAGCAATTTTCTACGCGGAATGAAAACGTAATAAAAATCCTGTAGCTCGGAAATCCGTTCTGCGGACGCGACGGTAAAGGCGACGGTCGTTTTCCGCTCGAAATCACGCCTTACAGCTTATCTCGTCGAGGAAAGGATTAACGACCAGCGTGCCTCTTATCGGCATAGAGGTAAACCCCAATGGGCCAGGGACAAAAACGCAACGGCTAATGACGTTGACGCGGCAACCTGTTGTCCAGCCCTTTTGAATGGGAGCACACGAACAGGATGTGGCCGTGCTAATAAATAGCCCCGTCCGATGGCGCATCTGCGTAGGAAAAACTTTACCCGAAAAACTCGAGCGCCCCTTAGGGGCTCCCGCGCGCACACCCGCGCTCACCCCCCTGCGAAACAGGAGGCGGCATTATCATTATAATCACGCATCGATGCGCTGATCAGCGGTATTGTCATACCAAATGCTGAACTCGAGGAAGCGCGGGCAAATACAATGCGGATGCACTACGTGGTTTTTAGCGTCGCCTTTTTGAAATGCGTGATCCCAAGAGACGACTGTCTCTCTCTCTCTCTCTCTCTGCGACTTAGATTTATCCCAAGATTGCTAATCGAATGTCTGTTCGTGTTTGAATCATAAATGAGAAGTTTTTAATAACATAATTAGTTTATTTTCTTATTAAAATTACTTGAGTAATTGCGTTTAAAAACCGTAGCGTATAACAAAATACTCCAGAATAATAATTTTAAAGAGCAATATGTTTGAATAAAAAAGAATGATATACGCAGTAGAAAAGCTCGCATCTCTTCTCGTTTGTCAATCGAGTACGAGCGTTCGTTTTGGCGAAATGCTTACAGTTCGAACGGGTGACAGGTGGGGACGTCTCGATTTAGCATAGACGAAAATAATCAGAGGACCACTTCACGAATCGCAAGTGCAAGTGCAAACACACTTTATCATAGAATTCTAGACACTTCTACCCCGCGCACATGTTCCGAATTCGCGAGCCTGAGGGATGCTACCCCATATGAGCGTCACATATGTCGAGGTCTCTTTGGCAGGACCCTTCTTGCTATCCCATGATGTACCATTGCATACTACTAGTACCTTGATATTCTACCGGCCGTAGGGTGCACGGATACTATTACGATAGGGCAAGTGCGGTTCGCTACGGCAACACGCCTGCCTATTTTAGATTTTGCAGAATCATCGACCCATGTTGTGTGCGAAATTCACATTGTCACTATTTTTGCCTGACAGCACCTGACCAGTGTGCGTTCATAATGGTGGAATATTAACAGCAAGCATTCTCAAAATTTTTTCCCCGAAAATAAATGATGTATTTATTATTATTTAAATTTTACAAAAATAATATGTCAATAATTGTTTTAGAAATGAAAATTATGAACCGCGCGTATGAGATAGATCATAAAGAAACGATTGTTAGATAATATAGTTTCTTTAGCATATAAATATAATTTATTATATGTTTATTATTCATACATATATGTCTATTATTTGTTCTGAATTTCTCATATTGACTTCTTCTTATCCATTATACAATATTCTTTTCTGCCGATCCATATTTCAATGCGTCAGTGAAGGTTTTCTCAACTATTTATACATAAGCTATCGAGCTAGATAACTAAGTCGAAAATCCGTTTGACAGTTTCATCCGTAGGCGCGACCCTTTAAGCTGACATATGTAGGGACGAGTTCTATGGAACAAACAAGAAAACCAGAATCGAAATATTATCATAGCCGAATAATAATAGGCTTAAAAGGTAAGCTAACTAGTGCAGGGTATACCTACGCAAACCGCGATACTGCGTCGTACGACCCTTCCAATTGGTAATTGGATTTGGTCGGTGCGGTGATGTTCATTTGACATCATTGGGACATTTAGGTACGTCGACACCGCTTGCTATTGGATTATTGGAATATTTAAGGAGTATCTTTACATAAAATCTATTAAAAATATTTATTACCGAATATACTTTTTTTCCGAATTAATATTTATCACGTTTCTATTAAATAATAAATGAACTCAATGCAAATTAATGGAAATTCTTATAACGCATAAAGAATGGTTTTATTAAGAAAAGCGCATACAATTTCGTGGATTCAACTTCAACAGACCACTGTCTCGAAACATTTTGTTTTTGCAAACTGAAACAATCTTTCTTTTTAAGGACCGAAGCATAACGTAGCAAAAAGTAGCACCTCCATTTCTAAATAGCTTCTCATACTCCGGAGCCGCGTCATTGCCATAAGGTGGCAATGTTACAGGCCGTTGGGCAGCAGAGAGGGATCTCATGAATCACAGCACTGAAAGAGAAGACGAGCCTCAGAAAAAAGGAGATTGAAACCGGTTTGGCACGCGCGCATGTCGAGTGTTTCGTAATGACGCCTGCAGACCCTCATTAAGCTTCATTATCTTGCCATGTGATAAACATTAATCGGCGACCCTTGACACTTCGTATACGATGGGTGTACGTTAAGTAGTTTCAACGATTACTCATTGCTAAACTTGATTTCGTAACTAGCACATTACTAACAAATAGATGAATATTTTAATCCAGTTTGAATATACACTGAGAAAAAAAAGCTGTTGCTTCAATTAAAGTGTTATCACGGGGTGCCAAAAACATAAGTAGTTCATTCAATTGTATTATTAATAGACCCAATATTTGGATTATTAAAACAATGATTGAATTATTGGTTTAAAAATGCAGACATTGGGTCTAATAATAATACAATTGAATGAACTACTTTATGTTATTGGCACCCCGTGATAACACTTTAATTGAAGCAACAGCTTTTTTTCTCAGTGTATGCTAATATTTCTTTAAACATATATAAATAAATATTACTTCATGCTATATTTTATAATATAGCATGCAGCGTATTAATATATATTACTACTGGATTACCTACAATTAAGTTTAGTTGATAGCACGACAGTTAGTAACAACAGAATATTCAGAAACGCTTGCAAATGCAAAACAGTCAAAGAAGTAGATTCAAGACGGTTGAGGTGGAAAGAAGGGAGGAGAGCCAAATTACCCGGCACAGAACACATTATCTCCACTTGATAGGCCCCATACCCTCGAAGCAGTGACTCTCCGACGTAAATTGTCCGAACGAAATCACGAAAAGAATAGATTTTCTTCGCAGTCTTACACTAGGAAGAAGATTGCGAAACACTGCAGGTCTCTTCTTTTTTCTTTCCCTTCTAACTTCGCGATTGCCTTTATTCCCTCCATCACATAAATTTATTCAAACAAATTCTATAATTACTTTTTCGACCCAACTGCCACTCGACCTAAGATTTATACACTCGATTACCTAGTAACGCTCAACGTTTTTGTCGTTTACGTAGAATGAATCTTGTAATTTTACGGTAAACTTAATTTTTTCTAAAATAAGACCAAGTTAAAATATAATTTGCAATAAACCTACAAATATTTTTGAAAAAAAACACATACAGCATTTTGCGTAGATGATTCAACATTTTCTATATCAGATTATATCAGCTTTTTCTATTAAGAGAAATATCAGAGTTTGATTAAACTATATGAAGAAATCTATTAAAATAAAATGAAGAAATCTTTATTATAAAGAATAAAAGTATAAAAATAATATAAGATACAATTTGGTTTGACTAGTTTGTATCCAAATCAATCTATCTAAAACTGCACTTAATGCCCAAATTAATGATGGGATTCGGTAGATTCCTGGAAGAAAGATTACAGATTTCTCCTGAGGATATTTTAATAAAAACTGTGACAAATTAAATAATTTACAATATTGAAAATTAGTCGACCTTGACTGACAAAATATGATTTATTAAAAATAATAAGTAGACTACGTTTCGACCCTTCGGTTTGGGTCCTTATCAAGTCTGCGTACAGAAATATAACAGTTTACCATAAAAGTATATTGCTTTTACGTAAAAATTAAAATTAAAAGTTCATCACGATATAAAACATCTTAAGGATTTGTCAAGAGCATCGCAAACTGGCAGCGTCAGGTTCGTATGACGTGTAGATTTTAACTGGACGATTTTAACTGACTAAATAATTTACAGTCTAATCATAGTACAACCCAGAATAGAAGAGATGTATTTCGGCAATACAAAGTCATTAATAGACGTTGTTGCGTTAAAACAAAACTCCAACAAGAAGTGAACAAGTAGATGCAAAAAAATGTTAATCCCAATCTGTTGAAATAGAAATCAACATATATACACAGTAAAAAATTGTGCGTCCATATGTTAAAATTTTCTTGTGTTACCAATATTTGATTATTATTTCAATGTACAATTAACATACAGCAGATATGTTATTATTTTCATAACATTTTCACGTGTTATGTTTATGTCAACGTAATAACTTAACTTTTTATGTATGTCATTTAGAAATTGAATATTATTTTGAATTCTTTTAACACAATTATTTCAAAAAATCAACATATCTTAAAGTCATTTTAACATAAACAAAGTAAATCTTCAAATAATCGTAAACTTTGACATACAAAATGATCAAATTTACTAAAATCAAATGTTCTACTACATATAATTTAAGTTAAAATTATTAATATCATGTGTTAATATAACTGTTGAATTATTTTGTATGTTATTATTACATCATACTTAAAGTTTAAAGAACAAACATAAATGTAAAGTATAGTGTTAATTAATTAACATTTCTAGTTTGTCAACAAGTAACACACGATGAATGAGTTATTTTAACTTAAAATTTAGAGTGGACTTTCTGGGACATGTGAAAAATGTTACAATTAACATTTTATTTTTTACTGTGATGTAAACATATATTTTTAAATAATTTTACAAGAATTTAACACAAACAAATGGCGCATCAAAGACCAAATTATGGAATCCTGAACAATATTCCTTTAAAAAACAAAAATACAACTTTTGCAACAATTTTTAAGTATTCATTTCTGAAACTTTTATCTAAAGAAAAGGAGCATCACAGTATGGACCTTATTCGTGTGCGGCTGGCGCCGGAATGACAGTCTCTTGATGTTGCCGCCACGGCGCCACAATCCTTGGTACCCCAGATGGGCGTCGATATGGGTATGGGCAGCTTCATCCATTGGTTGTGCGACTCGTCGTGGATTGGTGCACGGTACAAAATGGGCAAGACCTTCCAGACGGGCTGGTCGATGCGCGATATCACTCGTAGCCGCGCCCACCACGATTCTCCAGACCCGACCCCACTGGGACCTGCTGGCACGCCGGTAGTGCCGGCCCTGACACATTCGACAAGCGGCACCGTAACGGGAAGCAACGTGCGACTGGGGACCTCGAAGGACCTCTCCGCTGGTCACGAAACACGTTTGCAACGTTTTGGCGGCGACGATAATACGCATCAGGGTGCTGCCAGCAAGTGCTCAGATTACCATCGCTGCACACATTCGCATCTCTAACATCATCATCTGGTCCAGGGCAATTTCGTAGGACGATTTCGAAGAAAGGCACCTTTGGGAAAGCGTTCAAGGGGTAGCCTGTGACATCCCTCATGAGATCTACGATCATACGGCGCGTCGTGTAAAGAGTGATACATCAGTGATAAAGACCCACGACGCGGACCGACAGAGGA
This sequence comes from Aphaenogaster ashmeadi, assembly GCA_003063805.1. NCBI lineage: Eukaryota > Metazoa > Arthropoda > Insecta > Hymenoptera > Formicidae > Aphaenogaster > Aphaenogaster ashmeadi. Next base: position 328,003 of record NJRQ01000067.1, read on the forward strand.
CAAAGGACACGATCCTGCGCGAGTAAGTGAGAACAGTGCATTGTGAGACACCAACGTGGCCCTTAGTGCGCGCTCGTATCGCGAACTCGTGGCACGCACGTTCGGACGCATGTGCACCGGCACGCGGTCGGTACGCCCGGCTTGACGGTGCAGTCCGGAAAGACGCGACACCGTCAGTGGTGAGCGGACGTTCATGCACCGCCACGGGCTACCGGCCGCTAACGTTTCAGTGATAATGATTCATGCGCGCTCCTAAAGAAACGTGGCACCGGGCGTACTCGCTCTGACGGAGAGACAACCGGTGGAGTCTCCCGCGGAGACGCGAGGGGGTGACCGAGGGGGCGACGAAGGTTTCTGCAAAGAGTGGCAACGCGAAGGAGGAAGCCTGTTGCCCCAAGAGAGTCCGTACGGCCTCACCACGCGGTCCGACGAGTGGAGCAGTCTCCTGCCCAGCTCCACAATCGTGGGTGCTGGGGGGTCGCCATGGCTCGGACTCGGAGGGGGTGGTACTGGGGCTACCACGGGGGGCGGAAGTCCCGTCGAGCTCGAGGGCCACTGGGGACGTAAGCTGTACAGCGCGAGTGTGGCACCACCACCCCCGCCGCCTCATCATCATCCGCGGGCACCGTTGGTTTTCGCGCCTCAAGATATGAGACAGATACTGAAGGAGGAACCTGTGCCACGTGCTTGGCCGCAGCCCGCGCTCGCCGACAACGGAACGTGAGTACATAAAAATGCTATAACCTTCACGTTTGACAAAAAACAAAGAGTTATCGAGATATGTGATTATATCTATCGGCTGCAGAGACACAGTAGATAACATTGATGTATGTTGTCGGAAGAATATCTTGTTCTAATAATCATTTTATTCAATTTTATCGTTGGCGTAATAATCAATTTTATTGTATTCAAGATATATTCGTAGCCGTGTTATATTGCAAAAAAGTTTTTCTTGATATGATACATCCGAGTGAAAAATTGGATAATCTTTTAAAATCATATAACTTGAAAAATATGCATATAACGTTATATAACATCATAATTTATTTATGCAATGAAGAACGACTTAAAAAGAACAACAGAAAAGAAAACATTTTATACGAAGTTATTTCTGCTAATCGACAAAGAATATATTTACAATTGCGCGGCAAAATTTTCTCACTATCACGTGGCATTTATATTTTAATGATATTTATATTTTAAAATATATAAACTTATATATTTAAAACCACATTATACGTGCCATTATTCCGTTATTTGCTTTTTGAACAAAATAAGATATTTATTATGTAGAATTAAAATTGTTTTTTAGTTTAGTTTTTAACCCATTCAAACAATCAATTATATATACAAGCAACGTGATAACGTTAAAATGCAGAGATATATTCACTTTTAATATAAACTGTAGAAATATGTTTGTGCTACTGTTATAGTGTTTGCCGTCGGATCGCACGGCGAGTTATATCCCTGCGTAACAGCGCTAATCACACGATATTCACAAAAATTTCAATACATTTTAGTATTATAAATACGCAAGAAAAATTAGCTTTGCATAAATGGGCAAATTAAAAATTTATTAAAGAAACAAGTAATCGTGGTTTTGCTAAAAGAGAGATAAGCAGTTCGTAACAATAATCCAAATCTCTTTCTTTTTAAAATGTTTGAAAAATGTAATTTTTTTTACTATAGGCGGATATATATTGTCTACATATGTTGTCTTTAAACTAATGTAATCATCGTTAAATCATCGTCACAAAAGATAGCTGTCAACGACAACTGTAGTCATTTCTTTGTCGGAGACTGCATTTGTATCTTTCCCACAAGAACTAATTTTTCCTTTATATTTTTGGGCCGTTTTAAATTGATACCTGTATTTGCACAATGAACAATGAATTGTGCTCTGCAATGCCACTCAAAGGATTTTAAAGATGTGAAAACGATAAAGATCCTTGTCTAGGACGATTCGAGAAGGTAAACCGGATGAGCCGACGGATTCGTTAATCCAATAGCGGTTCTCTAACTAATCCCTTCCTCCAAGTACCGTGACACGAGGACCGACCGGAATCGAGTTAATGTAATTGAGAATTTTAGCGCCTTTTGCTCATCGCTTTATCCCGAACTTTCCCTGTTTTCCTCGTACTTTCTCCATCATTTATCCGATCGTTTCTTCTCCAGGCGCATCGAAACTGGTCTCTCTGCAAAAAAAGACAAATATTTTTCGACATTTGAAAAACCAAAGCATGAAAAATTTTATTAAAGCTGAAGAAAAATAAAAAAGCACCGATTACTTCACTGAACACAAATCATATTGTAATGTTTCGGAGTATTTAAAGTTAATAGGAAATCTTTTAAAAAATTTTATGTTTACACAAATTAAGAATTATTATGTAAACATGATGTGATTGTTGATGGAAGAAATTGTTATAAATGACTCAAGATATCACGAGATAGATAATGATCGCTATCGCATGCAAAATTTCGGAGGCTTTTCGTCAAACTTAATTGAATCAATGTTGCGGCAGTCTGGATAATTGTCTTACAGGAGTTTAAGAGTCGCAAAATGTTAAACGTCAACTTTCGCCTTCATGGAAACTCAAGCTGGAAAGTTTCGTTTTCTGCTACTAAGAACAGTTGTACCACACAACTGCGTTACACCGAGATCAACTAGGAGGGGTGTGCGAAACTGTTTTAAAACTCCCGCGAAGCACAGGCATAAACTCTCGCGCTTTTTAAAAACCCCTAAAAAAGTTATCCACCTAATGAAGCAGTAAACCACCGCACTCGAGGGAAGGGGCTGTCGCGCAGCAAAAAACGATGACCTTTCATATGAATAAGAGACAAAGGGAAAAGAGCGTGAGCGAGAGAAAAATTGCTATTGATCTTTGAAACGGTAGTCGCTTCAACAAAATCTCGGCAAAGAAACATTGTGGTATATAAACTTTTTATTATTGAATATAGCTCTGCTTGCGTTCTAATAAAAAGATTATTTCTATATGGTCTTTTTATAAAATAATTAATTAAATATCACGTCTATCGTAATTTAAAGACAACCAGGCTAAATATTAAACGTTTAATATACCACGTAATAGTTAATATGTTTTAATAGTTATATTATATTCAACTCTTAATTAAAATATATGAAAATTATTTATTACCGGGAATTCTCTTGCGGAATATTTGCGGAATATATGCGCGTCACAGTGTATTAATAACTAATAGATTTTTATGCAGCAAAAGGTACGATGAAACATGGTGCTAAATTGAACAACGTTTGCAGTAACGCACCCTGGTAGCAAATTACATTCGGATATATTACAAATTGCTCATTATCTCCGTGCGCATTATGAATCGGGTTGGGCGCGAGCGTAAACAGAGTGCGCTTTGGGTAACTCGTAATAACTAACGCCCGACGGTGCGTATTACCCGCGGATTTATTGTAATTCTCTACGATTGCTTTATCCGTGAATTCGTAACCATATCGGTGGGTTCGTATTATCCGCATATATTTCGTCCATAATGCATGGCGTACAAATGGCATAGGTCGCATCTCTCGTGTATAAAATATAAGCAGTATCGATCGATTTGTCCGGCAATCTACCGCTCCTCCAAATACGTCGAAGATCACGTTTCATCGTCGTTTAAATGTCGATTACGTCGTTACCGGATACGCAGGTGATTCCACAGATTTCATGCAGAAATGAAAAAGCTCCGTCGCAATTGCCTAACGCGATATAAAGCGCAATTCCCCTCGTAACTTCACCTACCCGCACGGTTCGTAAACTGCGAGTATGCGTGATCGCTTTTTATTCGCCGGTATTCACATAATCGTGTGATATGCACAGAGTTGGGAGTAACGCGTTACTTGTAACTCCGTTACCGTTACCGTTACTTTTTTATAGTAACGATTGGGTAATGACGTTACATTTTTTTATAACGGAAACAGTAATGCCAGGGTTGGAAAAGTTACTTTTGGAAAGCTATCGTTATCGTTACTTGTTATTCATTGAAAAAAGTAACTCGTTACTTTACTCGTTACGTAACGAGTAAAAGTAACGCGAAAGTAACGCCGTTACTTTTACTCGTTACGCAATAAATAAAGTAACGAGTTACTTTTTTCAATGAATAACAAGTAACGATAACGATAGCTTTCCAAAAGTAACTTTTCCAACCCTGGCATTACTGTTTCCGTTATAAAAAAATGTAACGTCATTACCAAATCGTTACTATAAAAAAGTAACGGTAACGGTAACGGCGTTAAAAGTAACGCGTTACTCCCAACTCTGGAGATGCACGACGGTTCCGCAACGCTTTGACAATTATTCGATCGCGCCGTTAAGGATCGAGGAATTCTCACATTCCATATCTTCATTTGCGCATTTGAATGGGTGTCGCGTTTTGGCCGACATTATCAACGGGATCGATCGAAATCCAATCGGAATCAAATCAAACTGCACGGGCACTTTAGCCGACGTGAAAGAATGATCACGCGGTGGATTAGCGGTGGCGGAGGGTCGAATGATTCGCAGGTGCTGGAACGAGCAGCGTTATCTGCGAGACCGAAAGCGCGCACGTGGCAAATTGCACGCACGAATACAGTAAACGCGAATGGAGCCCGTAATTATCACCTCGGCGTCGGTCGGTAGAACGAGCGACACGGTCGTCAACGTAAGCGCATAAAGCGCACGTTATCCGCATGTATCTGTGGAACGTAACTCATAAACGCTGAGGATCGTGCAATTTAGAGAACGAAAAATTTCACGAAATGTAGCCGTCTATTTAAGAGTATTAATAAAGATATATATGGATTGTTTGCTACTTAATATACTTAGGATTATGACAAAATTGCGAATTTGCATTTTTCGTGCCGCTTTTCTTGGATTTATCTTTTTTATTTAATTAATTTCGGGATTAAAAATTAAAATATGAAAAATTACATTTGTATTAGGGGGAGTTGGGGGACATTAATACGTTTTCTTTAAAGAGTTAAATAAATAACTTTGCAGATAGATTAAGATAAATGTAATAGGTTAAATTTAAAGGCTTGTCCTTCTATTTACGTGTTTTGATTGCCTTTTTGCTGTAGGTTAATAATAAGAAATGTTATAAAATTTTTTGTAAAAAATGAAATTCGTGTCAATGTGCCCCATATGCGGGGTACAATGATACGGGCATGGGGCACTAATTCTCTCAGTGATCTATATTAATATTATTCAGAAATAAATTGGATTATTATTAAAACAAGCTATGTTTATTGTATATAATATTTATTTATACGGAATTAACAGTCTAATTGACAGTCCTTCCTCAATGACATCTGATATTGCACAATTTACGGCATCTTCATCAATTATGGACCCTATCGGTTTCTTTTTGGTACGTTCTTATCATTTTCGTCTAAAATAAAATGAAAATATCTTGCTTATAATATTATAAACCACATAGATATATATTGATATGTATCAAAGTGCCCCACGAGTCTGTGTACGAAAATCTGCCCCACAGCATCATAGATAATAAAATATATTCTTAGCCGAAGATAATACAAAGTCATGTTAATATTTCCGACAAATTAGTAAGAGATATACTGTTTCTTACTTTTGACAAAATATTTATTTTGTATTAATCAGATTAATGTGAAAAATCACGCTTCAAAGACTTTGAAAAATATTTACCTGAGAGTACGCAAAACACGTTTATACTTGTCATTCATCGAGTAGCTACTGCTCGCGTACGAAATTTGGTTATATTATTCGTGTATCATAACGTCATCTATGCATAGATACGTAACCTTCTTAGTTTCTCATGCGAAGATATGATGACTGTATCAATGCCCCCCAACTCCCCCTATCATAAATTTCAATTTTTACATGACTTGTACCATTCTTTATCTCATGTATTTATACCTATGCGCTATATTATATAATATATAATATAACATTATAATATTATATATATAATATTATATAATATATCATTATAATATAATATATTTGATTATTGTCGATGGGATTCCACGCTTTTTTAGTCATGAATTTATTTTAAAATTCAATAAAAAAGTTGTAAAGATTTATGACTAGAAAAACATGGAATCCAATTGACAAGAATCAAGTATTATTTTAACCTATAAAACGATTCCTTTCTAAAATAATTTAGACGCGAATTTGCAGGCACTGATAACTGCGTGTACATTATTGTCATATTAGCGATACGTATTGCGCGTATGCGCGGTTTTCCGCAATCCTCGATAGTCGCCCGAAAAGGCGTGGTGGTGTGCAGCAGTGAATTTTGGGTGATAATATAACGGTGCGGCAGAACGTGCCTACGCGTTATATAGGAATTGGTGCATGGCAAACGGGGCAAAATAATCGGACGTCGAGAGTTATGGGGCGCGAACCGGCGACCGGTTAATCAGCCACCGATAATTATCGACACGGGCAGTACATCACTACCCTTCCTCTCGCAACGCGTCCTCCCTCGGTCCTCCGCCGCGATCCACCGTCCCCTGTTCTGTTCGTTCCCGAAAGCCCGCGTTGCAACCCCTTGCAACCGACCCCGCGCTTCCACTCCCTACCTGCCGGCGGCTCGGCATCCCACCACCTGGCGTGACAAACGCACCGCCGATACCATCATTTATTTCGCAAATGTGCTGCAAAACTGCCGCTATTCATTTTCGGTCCAGTCGATTCAGTTTTCCGCTCCGAGGGTCCGCCCTGATGGCCGTGCGCACGGCTCTGTGCAGTCGTGCGATGGTTTTATCGTTTCGCGACGGCACGATCGCACAGACCAGTGCCGATAATACGATTTCTCGGCGGTGATTTTTAACCGCCGTGTGCAATATACATTCTATAGTAAATTTAAAAATCTCTTACAATTATATTTATTATATGTAATTAATAGAATACCATCTCTTGCCAGTCGGGTCGACTTACAACTTATTACATATGTTTATTACTACTGGCGATTTAGATAATTAAAGTTTATTATGTTTGACACAGATCTGTCGCGCTGAAATTTGTAAGAAGTTTAACGAAATTCATATTTTACCGCGTTATATTATTGAGAAAAGAAGCATATTAATAATGAAACGTGAATAATTAAGTATATCTATATTTAGAGATTTATAATAAAACTCCGAGATAATATAATAATTATTCTAATACATTTTAATTGTTAACGCGACGGGATGTGAAGAGATAATGGTAGAGTGATGATGGAAAACTCCGAGTTTTACAAGATCAATTCGAATCTGAGATCTGCGGGGGCTATGTGAAGCAACATACTCGAAAAGGGGACTTTCCGTGCCATTACTCAAAGATGGCATTGGAGTCCGGCGGCCTAATCTCGGCACATGAGACCTTAATAGGATTTTAAGGCGTCGAGACCACCTGCGCGCTTCCCCACGGTCGACCTCGTTTGTCTTTCCTCTCCGCCGGTTTGGGCATTCTTATTGCATTCAAGGATTGGACTGATACACCTCTTTGACTCCGCGACAGAGAGAATATCGCTTAACATTTCGCCTAACTACCGAAATTCAAAGATTATTCACATTTGTTAGAATAAAAATAATTATTATTATCTTTATACCACACGTATAAATTGATTTGTGTAGGCGATTTACTAAATCGTTAACAATCATATTTGCATGTGCAATAATAAAAGATAAAATTAATATAAATTATTTATAATTTCATTTTGAAATATTTCAATTTTTGAAATATATTATTATATTAATTAATGCAATAATATATTTGTATGATAATAAAAAATATATGGCTGCGATATTTACATTGTAATGTAAGTAATACAGATAATGGACAATTGTCTAAAATGTGATATTTGATGGATTATAGGGTTGGCGTGGGCCGGGCGCATTTCGAGAAACAACCGCCGAGTAATCTGAGGAAGAGCAATTTTTTCCATTTTGTAATCGCCCTTTACGATCGACATGGTCAACCGATCGAGATTGAGAGGACGTCGTTCATGGGCTTCGTCGAGAAGGATCAGGTAATGATTTCTGCTATTACGTTTCTCGCGCCGTTTTTAAAATTATCATCCGATCCGACGATGATTCACCGACGCTACGATCGCGATGCAAGTTACTGTCCTAAAACATAATGGTGCAAGAAATGGGCCAAGCTCGGAAAACCCGATCGCGTCGAGACATTTTTCTTTCGGAAACGGCGCGCGCGACGATAAAGGATGGTGCCGAACGAACGCGGCCGAGTTTGCGAGCACTGGTGGAAATGAGCGACGATAGCGAATGATTAAGTTCGGAATTTCAATGCCTCGTGCTAACCGCCACTCTCCGGGGAGACCGGATAGAAAAAAAAAGGAGAGAAGGCCCTTTATGACGCCGAGGGAATATCGTGCGAGTGCGCGCTTATCTCGATAATTGCCGTTTCCATCGGGGCCGGCGTCAAATATTAAACAGCAACGCCTACGCGTGTACGCGTACGCGTATCGATGATCCGTATAGAATCCACAGCAGCGCCTCTTTTCCGGCAATTAGCCGGACAGGCGAAAATCCATCGGCCGCGTGAGAAATGGACGGGCGCGATGCAGGATCACGGGGATGGTCACGCGAAGCGAATGACCTACGAATAATAAAGAGCGCCCTTCGAGCGCCTTCCACCCACGCTCCCCGGTACCTTCGATCGGAGATTACGTTCTGTCGGGCGTTCGTTAACCAAGCACTCGTGCGCGAAATATCGAGGCTTCTACGAGAAATTACCGTAATTGCCGACGATACAGTCTGCAACTAATTATACGCCAGTAGAATGAATTCCGTCATACGCTTATATTTTTTATCGCGCGACGCGTTAACATGTACATACATACAATAAAGGGCACTATGCTCGTATACCTTTAAGGCCTATCACTTCACGGTTATGAAAACGCGACGAAACTATTTTTTTACGTTCAATTTCATTGTCCTAGATAACTGTCAGTCATGGCGGCATCTCATGGGAGGAACAGTGCTATTATGAAGATCAGTATTTGAACAATTGTTTGAGAGAGAACTATGTTACAAATTAATATAACTATGATTGCGAGAGAGCGAGAGAGCGAGAGAGAGGGCGAGAGAGAGAGGGCGAGAGAGAGAGAGAGAGAGGGGGGGGCGATAGAGAGAGGGGGAGGAGAGGAGAGGAATACAGATTAATTGTAAGGACACAGCAATTAAAACGCATAAATTGTGATGATTCTATATATAGAAATTAAGTGGCAGCTGCTGAATAATTCTATTATACTTCCCGAGTTGGCGGCGAATAACGCGATAACTCATCACGATGGAAACCGTCGACAGCTGTGAATCTAAGTTCCGCTCGTGGAGTTATCGCGGGGAACGATCGCGACCCCGAAAGAGTGCTCTCAAACGGGACGCGATTGTCAGCGCTCAGTCATCGTTAGAGCTCCACTTTCTATTGGTCAATTAGTATAGCTGTTTAAGGAGAAGTTAACTACCGCCGCAGCGACGCAGCGTCCATTCTTGCGCAAGAGAAATCGTTACGTTGGGAGACCACGCGGATAAATGGACGCGGATTTGCACAGGTATAACACATCTCCGGTATGTACGGGCATAAGAACCGGTGTACGCCGCGCGCTTTATGGCGTTACATCGTGAATCGATCGATCGGATCTATGTACGATACGATACGTATGTATGTATGTATGTACGTAGCGCGAGGTACACCAAACAAACGGCGGAAATCCAGATGCACGGCACGAGGACGAGGACCAAGGTCCACGGGCGTATAAATTATCGAAACGTAATCCCGACCGTAACCTCTGGAATTCTGTGCGAACCCCGTTCGTGAAACGACGATGCTCTGTCGGAAGTCTCTCTGTCTCTTCCCCCTTCCCCCTCTCTCACTCTGGTCCTCTGCCTTCCCCTTTCTCTACTTCTACGCCCCGGGGTAACGAGGTACACCCCCTAATAAATCCATCCGCCATAAATCGTCGGCTAATTCGACACAGGAAGACGTACAGTTAGATCGCGTTGTGGGATGTAACGTCGTAGATTTAAGAACGTAAGGTGTGGAGTGACTCGCGATCTGCGATCCGAAAAGTTGCGAAGTTTGGCGAATCGATCGCTCCGTCAATCTGTGGCATGCGTGATAAAAGAAAATTATGCCTCTTCGATATTATGTATAATACGATAAAATAATTGAATAATCGTATTCTGTATTAATCAGACTTCTAAGGGCCAATTTCACCAACCACGGTTAACTTAACCGGCCGGTTATTTCATTGGAATTGACCAATTGCATTTGTTAATTTTACTTAACGATAAATGCGATTGGTCAATTCCAATGGAATAACCGGTCGGTTAAGTTAACCGTGGTTGATGAATTTGGCCCTAATATTTTCAATACAAAAATTATGTGAAACTTTAGACCCGAGATTGTATATTTACTTCTTCGCAATTACTAGTGGCATCTTATTTTGCACTTTATTCGACGCAATGCGTATTTAAGTTTTATTTTTAACGCAGACTTCGAGTTCAACTTCATTTAACATCGCGATAATTCAACTATATATATCAAATTTTGTACATAACGTGCAAGTGTCCGTTTAATTATTGACATAGCGATGAATATCTCACTTGGCGTCTTTTTAATGTCTGTTGCTCCATCTTTTCGTGAATCTATGACGTTCCGCTTGGTTTCGCTCATTCCTCTCTCATCCTCCTATCCCGACCTTATAATACGTGCATAATTCACATGTCGGAACAGTTGCATCACGTGGCCTCCCTATTAATTAGGGTCATGCACCGCGGATATGCATCAACCCCGTGTCGAGTTTGTACCTCGATCCACGCATCTCCTCCTACTCTGGCCCACTACTGGTCTTAATCGCGAAATTATTGTTTTCTGGTATAAATATAATATAGAAATGTTGCACATGTCATATCATCTTATAATAATTCTTTCCTAATAATGAAAAAAGATTACAATAGCTACAAAGAATATATATTAAAGCACAAATAAAAATACGGCGTATATTTAAAATTCTATTGGTGATATTGGTAATTATTGAGCGTACAATAATTAATAACCTTCTGGAATTAATTCATCAAAGTCCGAATAATATATTTTATTTTCTTTTATTTAGAATAAAGAATATATGAAAATTGATATATAAAGTTTCGCGCGTAAGTGGTGTTATATAAAACGATCGTTTATCGCAGAGACGGCAACATAAAAGCATGGGAATTGAGTCTCACTAAGCTCGATGTGCTACGGCACAACACGACGCTACGATTGTAACGCACCATTCCCGGAAATGGACGCTCTAGGTAAATACATAGCATCTCTCCGTTTCGTCCGCTTTTTGTTCGTATTTAATTAAAAAGTAGTCAGAACAGACGAAGAGAGAGAGAGAAAGAGAGTAGCTCGACCTATCCGCGTATATATCTGATTAACGTCCATCGTGCGCCGGACGAATTTAGAGATTAATGATCACGACGAACGCCGACGACAGGAGAGAGCTTAATGCGTACGCTCGGACCGCGCGCGCGACGGAAAAAAGGGAAGAAAGACGTCGCCGGTCAGACGCCGATCGGCGAAGCAGGGCCGATTATCCGATGAAGCGAGCGCGGATATGGTTGGAGGGGGGTTATCCGTTAGAAAAATGATCACTTCCCGTTCATTCGCGGAGAAATCTTGCGATGGATTTATGCGGTTTTCTTATCCGCGTCGACTATTCCCGTGCTTAAGCTGATAAGCCATAATCTTGATATCTTCTGCGGAACTCGTACTCATCGAAATGGAGCGACTGAGACAGTCAGGTTTGAGAAATAAGATAATTCAAGAATATGAGATTGTCCGTGACAAATATAAAATAGGAAAGTGAATATATGTGTTAAATCTGCTCTATTTTATATAAATTTTATTATTTATTATTTTAAAAATTAATATATATTTTTTTATTACGTATATAACATAAGGAATTATTATCTACATACATATTTTATATAAGACTTATACTTAAAAATTATTATCCTTATAGCTTTTATTATTTGCAATTAGCTAATTGGAATTGGTTTTCTTTGCAATTCGGTCGAATATAATCGTACATTAAGAATCTCCGTTCTGTTATAACATCTGTCGAATACACCCGGCCATAAAATCGCGGCGACTATTAAATTACATTATTTAATTAACAATGAAAACCATATAAAAGATACAAAAAATCAACATAGTCTACTAGGAAAATTGAATAATTGTATGACATCATTTGCATGTACGATAAAACAACAAAATGAATCAACAAAGTTTTGCTACATATCTATGTGCGTAATTACGTTAATTTGACGTAGAATCGATCGGGCTGCCAACGTTTATCCTCGAGTCGAAAGGTCGTATTACACGACTAAAAGTCGTGGTCGTGGGACGGAGGGGGCGGTCGTGGGTGTACCACCGACCATGATGTTCCGGGGGTAGGTAGTTGAAAATGCATTACCGTGGTCGCGGCATATGGCACGGTGCACGCATGACTCGTCAACGGGGCAGGATGATAATTATGCATCGCACGCCATACGTAATGGCATGGCTCTTACCGGCGCATCAAGAAATTAATAATTAGCGTGAGGTGGAGCAGACCGGGCACACACAGGCGTTACGTCACGGTGCACTTAATTAAAATAGAATAGAGCGCGAAGAACGCGAGATCGCGTTCGAACAATAGCTACCGTAGACTTCGTGTCAAACGATAGAAGTTCTAAGTAACTTGATAGTACGGTCAATTTAAAACGATGTGTAACTTGCTCATTACAATCGGAGGTATATAAGTATCGTGTCTCTTCTTGCAGGAGTCTGAAGGTCAAAAGACAAACAATGGTATTCAGTACAGTCTGCATCTGCTCTATTCCAATGGTGAGTAACAAAAATTTAATCTCTTTTTTACTTGACGTTTAAATAATTAAAGCAATTATCGATTACTTAACTGATACGTGTTAATTTCAATTATCAGCAAATTGCAGTCAATTTGATCATTTATTTTTCCGTCTATTCAGTTATTTTGTAACTAACTCCCTGCATATGTGCTAAATATTAACACATATCTATTTTCGACGAAATTATTCGTGTGTGTGTTTGTGTGAAATGAATACTCTCCCAAATACATTCGCAAGGCAATCTGATAGAGTCTCGAATCGATCTGTATTCGTATGCCCAGGCAGTGGGGCACGTAATAGCCCCATCCGTAGCGATGATGACGAGCCATCGACATTCCACACGGACACCCGGTCTCTTAAGGCTGCTAAAAAGCCCAGGGACTTTCGAGGCCCGGGCGCAACAGAGACATATTTTACGTCGCTGGCCCAGGCGTGGCAAAAAGAGTCCATCTTCCGTCTTGAAGAAGCGTACGAATGTGCGCGCATGGACGGGGCGCAAAGAGGGATGAGGAACGACGGGAAAAGAAAGCAGAAGAAGCAAACGTTTTGAAGGTGGTCCGACCAGCAGACCCCCAAAAACACGGTCGCATTATGAACACATTAAAAAGTTGCAAGGCGCTATACGCAGGCTCCTGGCCCGATAGTTTTTCGTTCCATATACGCCACGAGTAACGTCAACAAATCGCAGTCATCTCTTTATCCCTTGTCTTTACCATCGCTCCCTTCCGTCCCCGCTATGAAACTACCCCTTTTCTTTCGTCTCCATTGCCTTTTCCAACCTTTTTTTCTTCGCGATTCATACTACTGTGCCTTCCTCCGTCTCCATTGCCGGGACCCGATCAATCAATGCAAGATTTTTGCGTTGACTGGCTTGACTGAGGGACCGCGCTCCCATCTATGGGCACTAAAACGTGTCGCCAACATCGCGAACAAGAAGCGACTAACTGTTGCAAACTAAACCAACGTGCACTTCTTGGACCGTCAGCCGAGTTCTTCGTTTCTCTCGCACCTTCTTTCGCTATATTCTGGTTTTCTGCCTCAACGCCTTCGTCCGTTCTACGAGAGAATACGTGCTACTTGTGTCCTTGCCCCTCTTTATCGGCATACAATTTTATTCATACTTTCTCTTGAACGCAATGCTATCCGTATCTGCGTCTTGTCGACAGCTGGCTTTACGTATCAGAATTCTGATCGGACATGAAACAGGTTTGTCTGACGAAACAAGAACAATCGAAGAAACATTTGAATTTGATGAATGATAGATCATGCATATTGCTTCCAAATCTAATTGAGAAAAGCATCTTTTACTGATAGTTCTCTTGGAACTTGAAGCTATGTGATTTTAATCACGTTGCTTTCCTTTAATGAAATTAAAAGATATCTAATTTATATATACATTCGCAAATTAACCGATTAAATTTTTATTTAAAAAATAAAAGGTTATCGAATATCGACCGTACATTTAACCCTTCTGTCAATGAACGGGTACCCGGGTACCTAATTCGACTTAAATGTTAAAAATTTTTATGTTAATGCGCGAATTTTGTTACGATGCCTCAGATCCCCATCCTTGGTGTAACAAAAAACAGTTTTCAGCAGATTTTATCTTGACATCAGTTTTACCTTTTTAGCAGGGTCACCGTAAAGTCGAATATTACGCCATTCAATGTATGGACACCCGGGTACCTATTATTGATTTTTTTGCTTTTATGAACAATGTAAGTAGTGTTGGATT
>NJRQ01000067.1:347581-509373 GCA_003063805.1 Aphaenogaster ashmeadi
AAAATTTGTAGTGAATTTTGCGGCAAAATATAACGAAAAATTCTCTCCGTGTAGGAAAAGGAACAGTTAACTTATAATCGAACGTTAAAAGATATAAAAGTATTGCTTACATTGTAGGAGAGACTTCGAAAAGAATTACTCTAAAAAAAGAAGTATTTGCAGTTATCGAACACGACGATGTAACAGAGTTTACACATTGTCGCACGCGAATGCTACATTGCTAGTTATACCCTTTACAGTCGATCGGTACATCGGCACGACTTTGATTTATGCGCCGCAGATCGAACTGTCGTGTCGTATCGCCGTTTATAAAAGTTTCATGCACGAAATACTTTGCCGCGCGCTCACGCGTGCGCGACTGTTATGCCCTGGAGACAAATTGGAGCACGGACATGCTCCGTCTCTCCAAGCCCACCGTTATATTGGCAGATCCACATCAGGTGTTCCTGTACACGTCGTGGCGTCACCGATCGCTCGACCAGGCAATAAATCTGTAATTAAATAATAAATAAGGAGCGTTCTCTCTTTGCCGGCCGAGTGACGACGGGCTCTCGCCCATATCGGGTCCTACTCCTTTTTGTCATCGCTCATTCCTCCTCCATCTTCGCGTGCTCCGTTTCCTCTTCATTCTCTTTCTACTTCTCCACCTTCCTCGCCAGCATCGGCTACCCTTTTCTTGCATGCTTCTCGAGCCGTCCGTCGCGCACATGCGCGATAAGGAAAATACGCGATACGTACAACATGTACTCGATAGGATAGAGACGGAGACGAAATACATGAGGCTGCAGCCGACAGAATATCGCAATGCGTAATAAAAGCGCCGCTGATCAAGGATCACTGATCAGAACGATAGAATGGGCCGTGTCGGCTTTTTCGAGACATCGTTTTTTGCCCCCTTCAAACTTGGTCGCCTAGTTATGCTAATGCCGGCCGATCTAGACTTATTTGCCTCCACTCAGCGGGATATGGCACGCGAGTCTTCTTTCTTATTCAGCATGTTCTTCATCTCTTTCCTTTATCGTCGTCGCTTCGAATTGCGAAGTGCCGCACCGCCGGCGATAAGGTTGACGCGCGGCATTCCACACGCTCATAATTACATTCCACGTCCCTTAACCGATACAAGATGAATCGATTTACAAAGAAAGGATTGTTTTTCTCTTTTCCACTTTTAACGTTACCTTCATTATAATTTTCTAGGAATTGACGCGGTGAACAACGTTGCAAGCATGTAATTAATTATAAGAAAGAAATCTTGGTTTCTTAAAATGTTTTTATGTTTAATTTTGTAATTACATTAAATTAGATTTTATTATAGCTTAATTTGAAATATAAATTTAAATTTGCGTCATGTACAGCATTTGATAATCGAAGAATATATAAATATTCTTATAGATTCTTGAGAAACATCACGTGGGTCATAATTTCTTTAAAATCTATTTATCACAATCACAAGTACGTCGAAAAAACGAAGCACATCTATCATCTATTTTCGTGTGTGTTGGATCGTTACCGATTAGAACTCTTGTAACAGAGAAAGCCAGATATTCCAACGGAAGCTCATAGCAGTTATTCGGTCAGTTTAGCGTCGACCCGTATTTACAAATCCTGACATGGCCACGGATACGGTAAACCGGTCGACTGCGTACGTAACTTCCGGTAAAGCCGCGACGGTTTCTCGAGGTAATTTGTGAGCTAGTTTCGAGCAGAGTATCGTAATCCGCAATAACGTTATGCGGCGTGAGCCCGGGCCTGGGCGCCCGCCGGGTCTGGGAGTCTTATGTCGGGATTACTTGGCTTACCGGGCACGCGAAGCCGGAAGCCACGGGGGTGTCTGTCCGAAATACACCCCAGGATTACCTGGTGCTCCCCCAGGAAGGAAGGAACAGTTTCGAAAACTTGCAACGCCGAGATGCACACGGCGAACTGTGCTTACGATTCTGATAGGACGCAATAATAATGTGTAACGAGTAATTTCCGTAACATCTTTCCTGCGAAGCAAGCGTATTTTTCGACAGCTATAACTACAAAATGAAAGAAATAAAAACTTGCAGGCTTAAATATGTTTTTTTTTATCTTTACTGTGCACATGGCAATTAAAACGAGAACGTCTTTGGTCTTCTTAAATTGGAAATCGTGTTTACCTTAAAGCGTATCGTGCGTGCGTGGACACGACGAATTCTTCAGGTACGAATTTGTATCTCGGAGGGACAAGGGCATGATAATTAACGCATTTACACGCGTACGTGCGTTTCGCTTCCTATCGTGGGTCGTTGCATTGCGATACGCGCAGTGTTGCTGGTATTCGATGTTCCAAAGCGAGATCAGGAACGACATAAAGAAGAAGGATGATTGTGCATACGTACCGAAGGACAAGAACAAGCCGCTTTGTATCGCCATCGACTTTAAATACTTCTTAATATGCAACTTTTTCTCAAATGTATCCTTTCGGTAGCGGTATGCTTGGCAGAATTTGGACACGTTTCCGTATTCGTCGTATTCCTCTTGTGAACGTTGCAAATTCCTACGCGGAATGCTTCTTTGCTTAATGCACTTCTTATCGAGATACACGAACGAAACAAGTTGCATATTAATAAATAGTATTATTAATTTGATATATCTTATCGATATATTCGAAATAACCAGTATGAACGCTTTTTAAAACAATTCGCAAAAAAATGAGTTATTCTTCTCTTTTATAACATTATTTTATTTATTTCAGGTGTCAGGCAGGTACAGGATATCTACGTTAGGCTTATAGACTCCGCGACAAAACAAGTAAGTACAAATATTTCTATGCTTCTAATTTAATTGATCCAATATAAAGCGTACTAAATAATTTATTGTAAAGAAGTATATATTGTTAAGAATTAATGTATTGTTTTAATTATAATTGCGGATTTTTAAAATTTCTTTTAACACGCAGTTTGAAAAATATTATTATTAAGTATGTCTTACAACTTCTTGATAATTATTATAATATATAAATCAGGGAAAACAAAGTATTTTTTTTCTGTCTGGATGTCAAGTATCCAGATCAATCTGGTTAAAATGTTATTTCTTGTGTAAAAAGTCAGATAGCAATTTAGAAAAGCATGCCAATCGTCTCATTGTCGAGCAACTCTTGCGCGTCAGCCTCTTTTGCCGTTTTTACGCGTCGGGACTCGTGCGAAATCGTCGTAGCGACGCGCGCACGTGGACGGGGGTGTTATCATCTCGGCTACAAGCACTTAATTTTCCGGGGGGTTGATTCTTACCCCTCCGGGAAAGCAGGCACACCGCCGCGCGCGGCTGTCCCATCCTGTTATCTGCGCCACGTGGCGAACTCTGCGCGCGACCCGCGAACCACGTGTTGTGATCCCGCACCCAGGACCGTAGATCCCGACGCGCCGATAAGGCGCAAAGAAGGATCACAACCTTCATGCAAACGCAAATACACTGTGCGATCACGAGCGCGATAAGTCCCTTTATGCTCGTTCGAGGGTAACTTTTAGGCTGCGACACCTTCCTGAAAGGTATGTTTCGCACCTACGAAATGTCACGACACGTAGAGAAACGACCATGCCGTAAAAGTTAGGGAGAATGTAGACAAAATAAGTGGACGGATGTGAGCAATTTTCAACACTTAAATTAAGCCTTAGACATAATCATGTATATATGAATCATAACTTGGAAATGAACCTAATGGTTTTATTTTTTGCATACACCATAACTTTATTGATTTCTGAAGAAAGACAATAGTTTAAAGAATATTGAAACGTTATATTCTTTAAACAAAAACGTTATTAATTTATAAGTGAAACACAAAAATTATCAATTCCACCACGTCGATACAAAACAAATACTTACTTGAAATTATTTTGTTTCGTGTCGTGACCCGAGCTTCCAACAAGTTCCTATAGATATGCGCACCATTTTAGCAAATTAAATCATCTTGGGGCTGGTCGGTTACGGAGGTAAGAAGAGGGTGGTAGTAGGGTGAAGAAGGAAGCGGAGAGGAAGGAACGAGGAGGGTTGGGGAAACAGAGCTGATGTTAGTTTTAGCTGATTAAATTACTAAGCCGCAGTGGCCTTGCACCGGCAGAGACCGGTCCTCAATTCGCGATCCATTCCTTTTATTAATCGGATCCGGGATGTCATAGAGTTGAATGGTTAGAATAGAGGGAGATCAATATGTGTATTATCTTTCGAAGCAATTGGCGAAATAAGAACAAGTGAATTAAAAAGATCACATCGAGAAGGCAGACACTAGAGCGAACTATTTAGCTAACTCACGAAATGCCACCTTTATCTCATAATTTTTTAATTGTGTACGCGATATTATGAGGTGCAAGCAAATATTCAAAATATGCAATCACGTCTATAGCAATCTTAACTTGTAAGAACTATGCTAGACAAAAGAGGAGTAGATTGAGGACGCGAAAAAGGAAAAGAGGTCGAGAGTGTTCGAGAACGATTGTCTGTGAGGAAAAGAAAAGCGGAAGTGATAGATAGATGCCGAGACACCCTCCTCGGAATCATGCTGGTAAAGGGAGTAGAAAGTTGGACGGAGAAAGGATCGAAAACGAGAAAGCTGCAATTTATACATCAAAGCTTCGATTGAACGCTTCTCCGCCGTCCTGCCAAAGCGAGAGGAAGAGATACAGGCAAGAGAATCAATGTATATTCACCGTATCGGTGTGCGCCGCTACGTGCAACAACTTGCGCGAAGTGTTTAGCAAATCCAGGTCGACGTATCCTCCGTCCATTGTACTCTAGAAAATTGACAAACCCGGATAAGCTTATCCGTGATTAAACGGAAGATAAAAGAACCGCTTACAGCCTGGATGCATCGACATTTCAGCCGCCGACTTCAAACTCGTTGAATAAAAAAATTATTCGTAAAAGAATTACATAAATTTCTTTTTCTATATATTGTACGACAGTTCCAGTGATAGCTTTAAAATATAGTTAGATTTATCTTTTTAGAATAATCATCTAATACCTCTATATTTTGTTATATCAAAAAAATTATAAATTAATCTTATATAATAATGTTTATAAAAATTTTCAACTTGATGTTTGTAATTTAAAAATGCTTGTAATTTGACTTTCACAAAAGTGGATGCGTGTAGTACGTATTTGTTAGAATTATCATCATTATTTTTACATTGGAAAGCTTGAGAGTATTCGTGCAAATGCGTTCCACTTTCCCAGTGAGTTCTCCAAGCCGAGTTATGGCTTGCAAATTACGATTCGGAAACGCGCCAACTTTTCTCGGGACCGAATCAGGTGCTCGGTTATAAATCCGCAATAATTGGCTACACCGAGTCGGCTGCTGAGCTCGTGGTGAAACCCCCGACCCTTAAGCTTTTCTTCAATTTCTTCGCTCCTTCACCAAGGTAGGTATCTATATCAGCGTTCGCTTCCTGGAATTCCAGCGAGCAAAGTATCTGTGCAACGAGATGCGAACGAAAGAGAGAGAGGGCGAGAAAGGGAGAGAGAGGGAAGGAGGAAGGAAGAGAGGGAGAGGAATGGAAAAAGGAAGTGGGGAAGAAAAAAAGGCGCAGGATGTTGAGAACCGTCCGTTTCTCGGTGAAATTTCCAGAAAAATACGAGCTGCTTCCCGAGAAAGAAACGAGTTTCGTGCAGCGTGGCTGAATGGCGCTAACAACGTACGCTTTTAAGCGCTCGGGAACGAACTTCCGCCCGACGAGAGGGGGACGAACGAGAGCCAGAATGCGTTTTTTCGCGGGATTAAAAATGCTAAATGGTAATTAGTTCCGGGGATAAAAAAAGCATTTACAGGACGTGTGTATGGAGGAAGCAGAGAACCGCGCGGCGCCATTATTCTAAATGAATGAACAACAGGAAATTGTATCTAACCTTTTTAAACTCCATCCGACGTTGGAGATGGTCAGCCGTCAGGCTGTTTTTCTCGCTGTAATGTCGACTCGTCAGTATTCGCAAGAATAACCAATAAGCGCGCGGTCAATCAAATTATGCAATAATTGTTTCTCTTCATTGTTTCATCCAAAATCGCTTTGTGTCCTTTTTTATGTAGCGTTCGTGAGTGTACAATTTAAATTATCGAATCGAGCCGACATCAGTCTAGAACATAAAGTGCCTGTAGCTAATACTGAAATATGAGTATTTAACTGTAGATTAAGGAAATAATAAGTTCGAGATAAGTTAATCCCAGATAGATAAGGAGAGAAAGAGAGGCCGACGTTCCCCTCAGGCGGTGGACATTCTTTTAGGGGCGAGGGTAACGTTGTATGTATGTTGTTCAGCGTATGTACGAGAGACTGCGGGGGATGCTCGATATAGAGGGGGATTCCCAGGGGACTTTTGGAATCGATTCAGGATGGAAATCATTACGGCAGATTTGAATGACTATCTTCGAATTTATCTGCTCCCTTCAGTACTTACTTTCCTCCTCGTACTACTGCCATCTTCGAGGGTACCAAGAGAACGACGTTACGGTTTCATTATCATGCACGCCGGTTCTTTCTCCACTGAGCGGTCTGTTGTCTGCTGATATCAAACGATATAATATCCTATGGCAAATATAAGATATATATCGATAATGATATCGTTTCTACTGGCCTTGATTGTTGCCTGATTATTGTTAGATTATTGAAACTGATAAAATCATGATGATGTAATCACGTCGTTTCCAAAGATGCAGATATTCTTATAGATATCCTAGTTAGAATTAGCGTATACAGTTATTACACTCGCAAAGGCAATATGAAAAAATTGTCTTTTGCGATATATACATTTCTACTTCGGAAAATTTTATTTTAATGCGTCGAACTTTACGATATTGTACTGTATGAATTGATTATGATCGGAGATTCCGAAGGACTTTTCGCTATAAGTCTTTAGTAAGTAATTCCCGTGGGAATTAAGCTGCGGCGGGGGCCCGAGCATTCTCCTGGTGGGACCACGGCAACGGAAGAAAGGCCCCCGAGGGGATCGTACTGACTGGTCGCACCCCCAGGACCCTCTGTTTGATGTCGTTGCCTCCGACCACCCTTCGCCTACTTCAGCCATTCACCCTTGAGACATTCTACGACATAACACCGCCATACCCAATGAACCGACGAGCAAAGAAAGACAGTGGAGCTTCTTTTGGGACTAGTACATGCGATGTGAATGTAAACCCATAATATTGCGATGACTTAAGTCTTTAAGACATAGTTGCTATAACGGGAATTGTGCATTTTGATATTTTATTTATTAATTGCAATTTTTCTATATTAATCATAATATTAACATATGATTTCTTCCATCTATTTAGTCCAATGTTCATTGTATACGCCGGCAAAAGATAATGTTCTTGATAATCAAAAACAAACGGATAATTTTCCGAGGGATAGAGACATGTGATGAAAGTAATTGCTTACAAATTGTCTGTATATATCGCAGTTACATACAGAATAAACAAAACGCGTAAGCACTAGTCCACGTAATAGTCGTTAAGCAAATAATATTGCATGTCACGTCGTACGCGCTACATGACCTACCTAACCATCGTTGTGTTTAACCGACGATTGTTATATATGTGCGTATTGAAGATAATTGCATTTGGCGATTGTTTCGTCAGAAACCTTAATGTTACGACGTAAAGGCTGATTTTAACGATTTTTAAAGTAACGAAAGAATTTTTTAGGTCTCTTACATTTTAATATGTGTAATGATTCGGAAAAAAAATTATTATTAATTTTCTATATATACAACTTTCGTAAGATGCGAAAGGAAAAAAAAGATTTGCAATTGATCAAATATGATATAGCTTAGAGAAATTGTTTTATTTAGCATTTACATCTTTGCATATTTGCGTAAACAAACGGCGGAATGTTGATAAGAGTTAAATTTTTACATTCCCAGATTTATTCGTGTCAGAGAAGAATTATATCTTACGTTAATCTCATTTTTATGCACGTTTTTGTGCATAATCATCCATCAAATTCAAATGACTGATGTAGCAATAGAATATCCAATTTCTCGCATCCCCCTATTTCACGTATTTTAATACAGGGAAATTACATTCATACATGGGAGAAAGAAAGCTCTCGCTCGATAATAAAAATGCAGATATGTTAGTTTCAGTAGGCAACCTTCATAGCACTTATATCGCGTTCTCCGTTATTCTGTCAACTATAATGAAAAATCCTGATTCAACAAGCGATACTTCGCACAAAACTTAATTGGCTAGGTGTAAGTAAGCGCTACCCTTATCTTGCGACAGAGCTTAATACGTACAAAGTACATACTTATGTTAATTATTCCGGGTATAAATAAGTTCGCATGTCTCCTTACTATTAAGACTCGTAATAGCCGAGCGGCACGTAACGTTCTATGACTCCTTCCTTTGCTCTTACCAAGAACATGTACTTTTCCCCTGCCATCGTCCGCGATACCCCGAGTCTTTCCCCCTCCGCCATGTTTATTCTTGCCCCCCTATTTTCCATCCTGACATCTCCGTTTCGACGCCGGATCCCTCTCTGATTTACCTACTGCGATGTATATATGCAGCCACAGCGGTTCGTTTACGTTGCAATTCGGTTATTTCGTCCGCATAAATATTTGACGCCATTCTGGAAGTCGCACCTACACGCTGGGACTAAGTGTGTCTGATACTATTACCGCCGTACACCGACATTTAACCGGCCAAGCACGGCGGTGGTGCCGTCAACTCGACGAATTCCCTGGGACACTGTATTTCACAATATTTACATTTTATCGCTCCTCGTCGTGAACTCCAGCGATTCTGGCTGCTATGCAAACTACGAAATTGCGTAAAAATCGCGCGTACAATCAATGCAATTGTACACGTTCGTTCGAAGTTTCGCTTCATCAAAAGCTTCGACACTGCAAAAAGACGTTCGAAACGAAGAAATAACTCATTTCTCAAATCAAAACACTAACGCAATTATTACCGAAATTATACCGTGAAAAATTTAAGTTTCATGAAACTAAAATGTCGCGTTTTATCGTTAAAAAGATATACATATATGATACGCAAATTTAATTTTTTGTATGATTTTGATAAGGACGACATTTTGTTGAGAAATGAGTTATTTTTCTGTTTTATAGGGCTATATACGAGAGATCAAAGTGAGCCTATCTGTTCGCGCTTTGTTATTCTACAGTTAATCCGCGCGAAGGTCCCCATCGGTAAGTGCACGAATACAGGATAACGACGTGTTGTCATTAAATAAAAATCAATCGCGTGGTCGTGAAGGAGGCTTAACGGATTTGCCTGCGCCGCCCATGGCTTAGTAGTCCTGCGGGGAAAGTAGCCCCTTCTCAACTCGCATCCACATACGAGCTTGCTTAATACGTTACATATTTCCCATCGACGGTTGAATTATCTGTCGAACTGGATTACTCTCACGTCGTCCATGTCCATGCTAATTAGCACTTTTTTTCTTCAAAATAAAATCTGTTACGAAAAGAAGTCTTTCCATCTATAGAAGTAAGAAGCAGAATTGACGCGATATTGCCAGAAATTTAAACGAACGATTGTGTAAATGGCAATAATTATTTGTATGATTAATTCAAAATTGACAAAAGATAAATTAGATAAAAATAGAAACAATTTATAAGATTCTTATTACAAGTTATTTACGAACTACTTTAATAGTTATTTATTGAGAGTGACGAATAATATTAATGACTTAATATATCACTTTTTTGTTATAGGCAATCATGTACGAAGGACAAGACAAGAATCCGGAAATGTGCCGTGTTCTGCTAACGCATGAAGTCATGTGCAGGTATGTGTTTTTCATATTGTGTTTTCTTATTTGTCTACATAATTATTTCTGACAAGGGAAAGACCAGAAGTGAAAACGAGCTTTTGAAATACGGTTTGTTCAATCTTTATAAAAATTATTGATCCTGGAACATTTTGTAATATCTTTTTTCTAAAAATTAAAAAGAAAGAATTAAGGGATGTCTGAAGCTAGGGTTTGTAATTCTTAGTGTATGGGTACAAAGGACTACCTTTTGCAACAAACCGCATCAAAAGCGCGTTTTCACTTTTGGTCCTTCCTTTGTGAGTTAACCTGTGAGTAAATTTTTATCAACATTTTTTTATGATATAAAGCTATTTCATATTCGTCAACTTACGTTATTTGCGTTTAGAAAAGTGTCCCTCTTCTATGTATGCCACCCTTGTGGCATAAACGTAACGAGGCGTACGGGGATGTAGTCGTTCTTCGGGGGTAGCTGACTCATTGTGACCCATGGGATTCGGGAGCATACTACCACTAGTTTTCGCTGCCTACTTTCCAAATCCCATGGGTCTCGGTATTTTTTAGACCGACTTAAAATTTCTGACACCACACAAGAGCTTCTATTCGTTTTATAATCTATCGCTTCTATTTGTTTTATAAGAATAAGTTTTACCGCAGAAATATCTATAATCAGATGAAACGTACTGTTTATAGCCGATGCTGCGATAAAAAAAGCTGCGGCAATAGAAACGAAACGCCCAGCGATCCTGTCATCATTGATCGGTGAGTGGACTCTTATCATCTAACTTTTCGCGGAACGAACGTGTCGGTATCGCAGCGGCCATGATCTGCTTAAACGCGCAAATTTATCTCGCGTGCGTTACATAACGAGCGCGTTACACGATATCGAGGCGCGCATGACGGAATCTCGACTTGACGACGGCGAACGTAACGACAGAGGCGTCGATTTCGTAGAAACCACCTCTCGTATCAGCCGGTCGTCCGTGCTATCGTCGTTTTCAACGATCTGCGAAATAAAGGTCCAGATAAGTCCCTCTCGAAATACCCATCTATGAGATAGAGACCCGTTTACCGTCGCGACCTGGCTCCTAGAACATTTAGGCTTGCAAAATACGTTTCCTACGAGGTGCAGCGGGATAGCCGGGGTAGAAGAGTACTCGAATACTCGGGCGTACTTATACACCCTCCACCTTGTGCATGGTGCTGTTCGTCCATGGTAACATAGACTCCCCTTATACACCTACTCGCTCGCTCTCTCTTCTTCCCGCATACTCGCTCGGTCTCTATCCCGTGGCGTGGCTAACACGGGGGTGTAGCAGGGTGAGCCTGGTATCTGAATAGGCTATAGAGTATCCTGAGATAGGAACGGCAGGAAGGAAGAGGTTTCCCGCGGGACCCAGGCCGAGATAGTCTTCAGGAGGACATCTTGCGCTCAGAGGTGCTCAACCCTCGGGCTTCGATACGCTGGCGGCTTCGAGCTTTCATCCGTATTCGAAAGGATATGTGTTACGCGCCGGTGACAGGCAAAGCCCGGTAGGCTCGCGCGTAACTATTTTTCTGCGCCTTCGAGTCTCTCGACGTCTGCACCTGTTGGGTTTAACCCCGACGCCATGTGACAGTCGTGTTTTATTTGCCGATGCTCGAAACTGGCTTGATGGCGAAGTGGGTCAAATTGAACAGTAACTCTAAACATGGATTGCAAGAAGGTATTTTAAACTTAATCTTGACAGCCTTTAAAATATGACTGCAAGTTGAAATTTTTAGAATCTCGAGGTGAAATAAATTAACGATATTAATAATGTTCTCGCGATATCACTGTTGGATGATATTGACGCATGTCACAACGATACACAGTGCATATATTGTATAGGAGTTGAAGGAATAATAGCTACCTTCCTGTAAAGATTATGCAATCTCGTAGGTTGGGCTGATCGGTGAGACGATAGAAGAATTAATCTCGAAAATGCTCGTTCGGCACACGGCACGCACGCACTCGAATAATGTCGTAACAACGGCGTTGTAACGTGAATGCAACCGCGATGCGGTCGCGTGTCGTGATGGACGCCACCCTCGAGTTCGTTCCGTAGACACGGTGGATCGTAACGAGAGTAAAATAAATGGGTAACTTCCGCAAAATTACAGGATTAAATCTTCACTATAACCGTTTTTACCATTTACTAATCAGAATAATCTTGCTTTATGCAACGTCAACGCCACGAATATTCATGACACATTAATCATACACTGACGTATAATCATGCAAGTGCATTAATTTAGCCGCTAAATTTAGCTACATTAGATATTAACTTTAGGTATAACTTGGAGTAGGGTTTAGAATGTCGCGTCTTCTTGCTTATTACTAATCTTTATTTATACTCCTACAAACATAAATGCGTATATATACACAAAATATTTCCTTATACTTCTTAATATATATAGGTCTGTGTCTATATATATTGCTCACGCGGAAAAAAAAAATATATATATGTATATCGGAAAGCTAATAGATTTTCAGTCTCACACAAAACCACAATGGAGAACGCGAGGGCCTGATCGAGAGAGTGAGCGAAGGGTATCAATGCCACTTTGATTGAGGCGGTCCTGGTCGATTGTGACATGCTCACTCAGCTGTGCAGAAAGTACAACGCGCCCCCCATCAATTTGCTATACCTGACTGAAGGGAAAAACAAAACGTTCGTACTCCTAAGCGTGATTTTGTCATCCCTTCGCGCCACTTTCGATGCAATATCCGATCGTAATTTTCGTTGTTAAAACCAATATCGGCACTCGTTACGTAAATTATGCGCTTATATATTTAATGTATATTATATTTAATATTAGAGATTTGTGGGAATGAATTTTCTAAATTGTTTACATTTATTGCAATAACCCTTTTTATTTTATGCTAGAACTTTCATGAAAAAATTACACGCGTTTCCTTCTCAATTTTAATTTTTTATGACACGATAATTAATTTAATTTGGTAAATTACAAAATGTTTCGGTACTACGCATATATATTCTATCAACCGGCAAATATAGATGCAGATTCATAAAAGTTGCAGAAGTTTTAACTCCCTTCTATACGCGAACAGCGGTTTGATATAATCGGACCATCGATCGATCGAAACGTGATGGCATCGATCGACGATAGGCGGATTGCGAGAACAGTCCTAGAGAAGCTGGTATTACGCTGGACTCGGAAACCAATTAACATGCATAATTAAAATGGCATTGTCGTGGCCGGGCAGCGCCACGGGCTTCCCCGCCGACTGACGGATCCCCGGGGGCTAACGGCGTTTCATAATTACGAAAATCCACCCACCTCCATCGCCTCCTCCGCCCACGCGCGTTCCGGTGTCACTCTCTTTCTCCAATTGCCGGTATCCAGAAGCTCTCCCCCGAAAACAGGGAAAGGAGGGTGGGAGCGCGAGAAAAAAATCGGGCATCGGGTCGGTGTGCGACGAACAACGCACCCCGGCGCTGCCACAGCCAATAACGTTCGAACAGGCCGGTTGCCAGCGCGATTGGCTAACTTTATTTCGCTCAGTGGGCAAGCCCTTAATTTCGGGGCATCGATCATAGCCCTCGTGCGCGCCCTCCGCGCGCTGCAGCGGCGCTCTTCCTCCTCCTGCGTCACTTCCTCTCATCCTCCTCCACGCATTTCATACCAGTCGCGATGACCCTCAGTACCGTGACGCACCTCTCTACCATTCCCTCCGTCAATTTGATGGATTCCATTTCGGATCCCGCGCGACGACGATCGTTTCGCTTCCCCCGTGCCTACGCGCGGCCTCTCCGAGGGGATGCAACGGCGAAATTTTGCACGAAAAAAAAAAAAATACTGCGAGGCTGGTCAGCGCCGCGATAAAAGTTGATCCGCCCGTGGCCAGGCCCGAGCCAAGCAGATTTCAAATCGTTCTAATCGCTCAAGCGTCGAAGCGCTACGTTAAACATTCAATCGAGCATCAAAAAATTCGAAAATGATTAAAAGACTAATGTTCAGTGTTCTTACAAACGTAAATTTTCTTAGCAGAACTTCCTGAGAGAGTAAAATATAAATAAAAAGATAATACTTTTCTTCGCCAGTGAATGGGTAGAAACCAACAAATGTAGTAATTCGACTCGATCTGGCTGGCCAAAATATAAATGTCGATAAAAAAAAAAACAAAATTCGATAAAAAATTGAGAAATATATAAACGCGAGATCTATGAATATTATGTCATTGTTTCACTTGTAAACCAAAAACTATGGAGATTGTAAAAAGAAATATAAAAGATGATAACTGATGAATTTAAAATTATTTAAATGCGGAACTTTTTATACCTAAAGAAGTCGATAACGTTTCAACATTTAAATATCAAGTTTTAATAATTAAATAAATGTTTTCCGCTGGAACAGTAATTAAAGAGAAAGAAAATTAGTATGAAATAATTTAAATAAAAAATAAACGATGCTAAGTATTGAAAACATTTTTCACTCCACTTGCGCAATGTTCCGCAATGCTCCACATAAATACCGGCTCACGATATTCTCTTCTCCGAGTCCAAACGCGTAACAATCAATCGTTACCTTAATTGATTGCGATTGATGGAGGACGCTCGGGCGATTTGACTGACGTCACAATGACATACGGATTGTCAATCAGTCTCGCTTGTGGCGTTAATGCATGCAAATCTGGTCGAATCGTGGCACGTTGTCTCACACCCTTGCAGCGAATCTCCATCAATATGGATTCGATATCAAGGCCGGTCAGGCCGTTTTCTATGCGCTCGCTGAAAAATCTTTCTACGCGAATGTCGCGATATTTTATTCAATCGTAATTGTCTGTTTCTCTGTTTTGCCAGTTCATTTTTTATCTCTTTACTTTTGTTTACAGCAAAAGTTGACACTCGTTGACGAACGTTTTGGACAATCATGTCGCGGTACGCGTGATGGCAGAAAATAATTTTACGTTTCTTTTTATTAACGATATTATGATGCATGTATGTTAAAGTATACTAAAATATTTATTTTATTTATGCGCATTAGAAAACAGCTGAATTTTAAAAAATCGATACATTCGTTCCCGCTTTCCTACTCATGATCAACAGGATTTGCTACATTATGTTTACATTTTCTAAGAGCAACACTGCAAAATACTGGTTATGTATAAGCAACCGGAAATGGTTTGGCGGTCTGATAGAACCTAATCAAGTGAAAGCGCGGCGAACAGGCAACACATGTCAGATCAGCATTAATTTTACTTTACGTAACAAATACGCGTACGTGTATCGGGTGACTTTTTACAAAAATTAGGAACGATGGACAAAGGTAGCACCGATAATAACAAGTTTCGACTACCCGCCGTAGATGACACACATTGATAAGGAAAACTTATTAAGCGAACGACGTACGCGATGCATAGGGCCACATTCATTGGTCGAGCCAAGCGTTCCAGTGGGAAATCTCACCCGATTATCATTGTTAACTAGAACCATTCTTACTTTTTCAATTTTTCCACGTGCGATTGACTACACACCAAAAATCAATTTATATCGCAAACTTATTTTTCGCTTCGGTGTAGTACAGCGCTTTCGATTTATCGGTAAACTGCTTACTTACAATTTGTTCGATATTATCTTGCAATAAAATTAATTTGATATAATTAAATCGGTATTTACGATACTAATTAAAATATTTTAATATTTTTGCTATTTTGCGAAATAAGCATGTTTCCTTTTTTCTGAACGGCAATAATCAGCGGAATTAGATTACGTCAGCATTTTTGGCTCGACTAATCTTGGAAGAACTATTTTCTGACATGACTATTAGGGAAATCAAAACATACTAAGTAGTAGCACACGGGCACATTCTCTATCTTTCTCTTCCTCTTTCTCTCTCTTACGGAGCATATGGGTCTCTATAGTTGGCGGGGTATCACACCCTCCGTTCTCGACATACCCCTAAAATAAATGGACGAGAGTGCGCGTGCACGCTCTTGTATTAAAACGAAAACGGCTGATCGTTCGAGCGCGAAATCGCCGATTAAATATCCCGATATTTGTTCTGCTAATTATTTTTCGGCGAATCGTTTGAAGAATTGGCTGAACCAATAAACAACAATAAGTCGTTCTTATAAAACTGAAACAGAACTAAAAAATTTATAAATCATTCCAACGTGCGCTATGATATATCGATTATTAAAAACAGTTTTATAAAGTTTTTCTTGATGAATTGTATATGTATATAAAATTTTATTAATATTTATCGGTATTTTCTCTTCTGCGAAATATAGAAATCGTGAACGTTTTTGATCATAAACGGGGAAGAGAGAATATCCCGAAGCTAAAAGCGGCTTGGCTGCAATGTAAAGTCATAAATTCGTCCAATTAGTCGTTTCATAAAAAACTTAGAAGTATCTCTCTCTAACGGATCTCCGTTGAACGAATATATGAGATGGGTTTGAGAGAAGGATTTCTGGCCAACCGCGATGGTCAGAATGCGCCTAAAATACTCGCTCCAGTCGTGATATACATCTGGAATCTATATTGGATATTATCGATTTCTCAATCTATTCAGTCAGCTAATGGAAAACTTATGCTAACTTAACCCTCCCCCCGTCGATCCATTATGTATCAACGGAATCGGTTCTGGAATTGTTCGAGTATACCATTTGGTACGTTTTTTCGTATGACCCTGCTCAGAAAAATCATTTGCACTCTGGTTTCAATACCTTCATCTAATCTTCACCTTCGTGAAATAGATTTTTCAGCATATCTAATGATCTGTATATAAACAACTACGGAATTCTTTTTAAATATCACATTTCTTGTATCAAGTTTTCCAAAAACTTTTTATTTGATAAAAATTACTACATACTAAAATAAACATACGTGCACGGAAAAAAAAGAATGTTTGTGCCAACCAGATTCTGGTTGGCACAAACATTCTTTTTTTTCCGTGTGCAATGGAAATCAATGAAATTTGATTAACCACAATAGGATCTTTTTATTAGTTTATCAATAACAATATTTTTTAATAATTTTTATTTTTTGGCTTTGTTAACAATTGAAAACACGTTTATGCTAACTTGAAATTTTCATATATATATATAATTGAAAAATTTATTTGAATAATGCCATTTAATAAAAGTCTATCACGGTCAATATTATTTTATCTTAGAAACACATATAAATAGAGTGGCTTTATTACGCACGAAATAGGAACAATGTGCGTGACTGTAAAAGTAGGACGCGTCGCGTACAATAAGGAAAACTCGAGACTTTCCAAAAGTCGTCGAGCAAGTGGACGCTGATTGGTCTACCCGTCTGTACAAAAAGTAATAAGTGCAGCTTTGCCGTGGCGATGCGAGAGCCTAGCCAGATACCAAAATGTACCCTGGAGCCTCGTGACGCCACGGAATCTCTGCCGTACTCCGGACTTCGGCTTGATTCCCTTACGGTTATTCCACCTGCCGAGAATTACCCCGATACGGTATCCTTATTTTCGAAGAATATCTTAACAGCTTCCCGCACAGCGTCTGCTATTCTCTCCTTACATTGCCGAGGAAAGGGGTAAAATGGGAGGGTGGAAAAGCGCGGAGCGTACCAGCCACGTCTTCACGGCGCTCTTTCGATCTAACTTCCTTCTCTCGCTGCCACGGAATCGCGTCTCTCTTACTCCCGAGGAGAAGAAGCCAATAGGGAGAACCGATCAGCTTAATGCATATTGATGCGCGCCGAGCTAAGTGAGTGAAAAATCGCCATCGATCTACCTTCCGGAAAGATAGAAGTATTCTCTCTCTTTCACCGGCGGCCTTCCATCTACTTGCTCGTCGTCGACAAAGCCGAGCTTATTTCGTCTCCTCCTTCCGGTTTCCATACCAAACGAATCAAGCCACGTACCTGCGCATTTTAATTTGTGTATAAGTTAGAATACCACAATTCTCTTGAACGTATTTTATTTTTTAGCCAAGTCACGAAAGTGAGTTAGCGTTACTCTCAATTTTTCTGTCGACTTAATATTTGCATTACTTTTTTTTTAATTAAATCGATATTTTGTAATTTTATTTTAATACTACACGGAAAAAAAAGAATGTTTATGCCAACCAGATTCTAGTTGGCTCGCACAGAAATCTGGTTGACACAAACAGATTTCTGTGCGAACCAACCAGAATCTGGTTGGCACAAACATTCTTTTCTTTCCGTGTATAATTGTAATTTCGTTCTTATAGATTTAAAAAGAAGTGAAATTGTAGAATTAAATGACTAATAGATTTATTAGCTTCATGCAATTTAAGACTAGAACGTGTTATCACCTAACGCTTTCCGTGATTCTACACACGTGATTATTTCCAGTCAATTGGAGGATGAAACCGTTCGGAAAGCGGCCTGTGGCCCGATTCGTGCGAACTTGTTTTCGATGGTGCATCGTCTAGGCGTCATGTCGGTAGACCCTTGGCATTTTGTAGCGGCACCAACGCGGCATTATATGCTTCCACCGGCTCCGCTTCTACCAGCCTCGTTGGGGTCCCGGCCCGCGGAACAGATGCCAACCGTCACGGCTCGCCGATGGCTGGAAGGGTGCCTCTAGATTGAGACACGGTGGATGACTCTAAATGGCATTCGGTCCTCTGCATTCTCTCCCTCCCACAACCCTCTCGCTTGCGCTCTTCGGTGTCTTACGAAATCGATCTCTGCTCCTATCTTCTTCTTTCTCCTATTATTCTTAGCTAGAGTTCGCGACACTTTGTCTGAAGAGCACTTTACTCCAATTTTTTTAGCACGGAACAATTCACATGTCACTATGCTTATTTTATACAAATTATTTCTGACTTTACAACATTAACATTAATATATTAATATACGCAAAATAACGCGAAAGACTTTTATTGAGTGTTCAAATAAAATTACAGAACGCTGGATAGATAAGTAATCATAACACCATCGTTAATGGGTTACGATTCAGCGAGAGAATTGCACGAGCGCAAGGAAGGACTCGTTTGTCTCGATGAAGGACGTGAGCAAACAGATCCGAGGGGCGCATCCGCATACACGGGGTCGTAGAATGACAACGTCGGCGGTGGCGATCAATGGCAGCGATGGGTCCTTTCGAGGGGGTTTAAAAACGGTGGCGCCCATCGGCCGTATGTCAATCCCTCGACGAATCGCGCGACGCAAATTTAGGGCGATGGTAGTGGTGTGTGTTTTCTTTTCCTTTTTTTTTGGCGCGTATGCGTGAGTGAGAAAAATGAGCGAGAAAGAGAGCCAGGTTCTCTACTCAGAACAGGTGGTTACCAACGACGAAAGCGAACTAGAAGGGACCGTTGCATGATGTGGGTAAGGGGACGAGAGGGGGGCCACTTGAAGAGTCGCGTGGCCACTCAATTACTTTCTAGGGCCTCTAAACATCGGGCACGTACCAATACCCGGATTGCTGCGGGCACGCTCGCGCGCGGGGTAATAAAGTAAAGAGTGCCATTTCATTGTTCCAATCCGGCAATCTGCATAATCACCACTAGTGTGGAAATTTATATTATAGTTTAAAAAATTATGATGATATTCTCTCTTTCTGTACAATATTTAAATAACAGTTATATGTATTCTGTTATACATAGAAGCTTATAATCTTGAAATACGTTGTATTTTTAATTAGTTTTTTATTTTTGTAAAAATAATAATTGTAAAAAGTATTTATTGCCTTAATTAGAAGAAAATAATATTTAGAAAAAAGAAGTTAAATATACATTAAACGCATAAAATATTTTTGTAAGATAAGAAAATGGCGAAATTTCCGCTCGTGATTAAATGAATCGAATTTGCATTATAAGTAGAGGGTAGAGGGAAGAATCTCTCGGTTTACTATAACCTCAGCATCGATCAGTAGGTGACTTGCGTGCGACCGCTGTAAGGGACTGCGGGTAAACGATTACAAAGCTTCTCAGTCTTGTGACCGCATCAATTCGTGTTAAACCCTTTTGTTTAGCTTTCCGCAGAAATCACACAAGACCGCTTCTCTGTCATCCGATTAATAAATATTCTAAGAGGCAGATCTTCGCAAAAAAAGAGAATTATGTTTTCTTCTTTACGGCGAGTGGTCTGAGTGCAGAAGAGAAAGAATCTCAAAGTCCTACGTGGAAGACACAACGGAATAGTGGATTGACACCTTGGAATTCGACTCGGTTTATCGATAATACATATAGACGACGCACGCACACCTCGTACGTTTTGCGCGCGCTCGCACTCGTATGCTTTCGTATAGATCGCAGCTCGCAGAAGCTGCATCGATATATACGAGCAGGTAGCTTGACACAAAAGCCAAATAGTTCGCATAGCTTGGCGCCTCTCGGCTATCCGTCAGACCCGAAGAACCACCGAGAACCCTTTCTCGTTCCTGGAGCATCCTGTCCTCGCCCTGTCCTCGCCCATCGTTACCCCCTCTCGCCTCTCTTCATTTCCTCATCAGCCGTTGTGTATCGCTCTTCGGCAATGCAGAAGGGTCCCGGCCGTACCGGGAATTAAACAGCAGGTTTAGGAAAAACGGGAAGTCTTTGCGAGCCTGTCAATCAGACGTCCGCGGTTTTGCGCCCATCTGGTTAATGATGATCCACTGCTCTATCTCGTTGGAATCGCGAGCGTCCGCCGTCCCCTAACACGGCGCGATGAAAATAGTAAGCACGATTGTCGCGGTGAAACGTACGCGGGACTTTGAATCACTGGAATCTTTCAGACGGCCTCGAAAACTTTTTTCCAGATTACTACCGTCTACTGCCGATTCATCACGTAGTGATGTTTGATACTCGATGTACCATTGCGTGGACAAAGATGATAACGAATTCATAACGCGGACTCCATAAATCAATCAAGATGCCAATTACTGAATCGCTATTTATATCTCAAAAGTTTAGTTTGTATATTAATAATAGAAACCTCCCGCTGTTGCTCTCTCTCTTAATATGTTTTTATATTAATAACTTTATTGAGAAATTATAATTTATATATCACGAACTTAACGTAATAACAAAATATCCTAGTTTCATGCGCATTTATCTTTTCAAAATCAACATCTTTTTTTATATATTAGTATTTTTAATATCTTGTAAATGCGCCCGCATTTTAGGGTTTGTTGCCTTTTATATCTTAAAAGATAAAAGAAAAGATAGCTTGCTTACGCAAGCAGGATTTTAAAAATACTTTCACCAGAGAATTTATTTATCATTCTCTTCTGCGTCGAACCTCTCGCGCGTTCAAATACAGAATGACAAAACTAGAACGGTATCATTTTGCCGGCGTACGGAAGCCGGGACGAGAAAATTTTTCGTGGGCGTCCGACCGTGTTACCGAATGGGACGATCGAGGCGTCGAGATTTATGCGATTGATTCGAACGGAGCGGAGTGACAGTACAAGGAAGCGCTCTTAGTCCTGGTGTCTCCGCTCCTCCGGGAATACACCTCCCTTCGAAGCGCCGGTGTCCGAAGGATCTCTATAAATTTGCATGTAGAATACTTGCGGATATTCTCACGAACGATAGGTGCGGAGGATAGCCTGTCGCATCTGTCGTCGCGCGTTTCGTGAGCGCTCCCACTTCTCCGGACGCCTGCGTCGCCTAATTTCATTTTGACAAGAGCCAGAAGCCGTTACTTTACACGAAATTTGAGAAGCTACGGAAACGAGCCACTTGCTTCCTATCGATCTCAGTATTTCCACGCGCAT
This sequence comes from Aphaenogaster ashmeadi, assembly GCA_003063805.1. Lineage (NCBI taxonomy): Eukaryota > Metazoa > Arthropoda > Insecta > Hymenoptera > Formicidae > Aphaenogaster > Aphaenogaster ashmeadi. The sequence goes on from NJRQ01000067.1 coordinate 369,022, forward strand.
TGGGAAGAAACCGATTACACGCGACGCATCAGTATACTATCCAAAAAGAAGAAATATGCTAGAAATTTGCATCGCGAAATATGCTAGAAATTTGAGAATATTTTACCTACTTTGAATTTTGAATCTCATTTCTAATACAAATGAAATCACCACCAAAAGATGCGAATCTGTGGGTTTTTTGAACAAAGCATAGAGGAAAGGTTGACTCTGTAAGAAAGGGAACGAGGGAGAGAACTGCGTGGACAGTTTCGTGGGTAAACCTCATGAATATGTTGTCCGTGCCTTGGATTTTGTGGTCCGAATATGCAAATAGTGCGTGAAAATTGAGAATTGTATGTAGGAAGACCTCGAAGTCTTCTTATATGTTCTTGTTCGAGATTGGCGATACAAACGAAACAGTTTTACCGGTGCGAGAGGCAAGTATACCGGGACCTACTGCCCGCCCTTCGCGGGTTTGCTCGGACAACCAGCCATCAGTACCGCACCCCCGGGTACATTCGCCCATTCGTTGGGCCGACTGGCTTTCCAGACTTCGGCCGTGGGGTGGACAAACCAGGCTGACCGGTTGCCATGGCGACCTTATGGATTGATCCGAGCAAATATCATCTCCGAAGACGCCCGAAAGAATCGCCGGATTTCAGAGAATAGCTTTGGCCAGCGCTCGTTGACTTTCTTTCTTTCTTCCTTCCTTAGACTTCTGCTATACCGATGGCTCATGCTCTCTCAGGAAAAAAATGAAAAGGCTTAGGATCGATTCGTATCACATAGTAATTATTATGTTAATTTTGATTGTTTGTCTTTCTTGTGAAAACTATTTATTGTTTGTTCATTCCGCTTGTTTATTTAATGATGAGGATACTAAAAGGATATTAAATATAAATGGGATTTTATTTGATAAGAAAAGTTTGATAATAAAACATTTTTTTAGACATCTTTTATTTGGAAATCAATCATGGTTATTGCCATTTTCTATCGGTTCATTACATGAAATTATCGGTGATTTAAATTAACAAGTTTGGGAAAGAAAAATATGTGATAGGAAATTAAGATCACAGTATTAACAAAAACGATGCTTTTCAAATAATACACGTTTGGTGCAATATGCAATAATAATTCAATCTAGACAGGTTGTAGTAGATAATGTAATCTTGTAAAACGACGGAACGTATCATGCTAGCGAGTTAATAGCCGGCCTCTGGAAGAGCTCGTGCACCGTTCGATGACAACGATGGCGATGGCGAGTACGACTATAAGCACGATGAGTGATTCAACGCGCGTCGCGGTTTGATCTCACTCTCCGCCGTCTTCTAGGTTCGCTATCGACGGTTCTCAACGCGGCGGCCGATCAACCGGGAGAATCCAGGATGACGCCTGGCGAGACGTCCTACGGGGGACCACCCACGGGGACAACGCTCCATATAAAGCGTCTCCGCGAACCGCATTGTCGAATCATTGCCATCGGCGCAGGCGGCAGCGTCTGCATTCCTTCCGTTTTAACTTCTTTCTGCTGGCTCCTTATTTTTCTTCTTCTTCTTCTTCCTCTTAGACGCGCGCGATCCCGATGTCCATTCCGTCCCACCGCCTTTCTTTCTCTATCTCCCTGCGTCTCATCTTCTTCTCCCGCGACCGTTTTTCACCGTCTCCTACCTCCCACTTCTTCTTTTGCCCTTCACTTATCCATGCTTCTTCCTCTTTATTCGGTCCTTCCTTGTCCTTATTCATTTTGTTCTTCTTTTACATTTGAGACCTTTCATGAGATTTTTTTTCACAGCGAGAATTATATAAATTAAGCTATTAAATCTGTGTCGAATGTTTCTTGCGCGAGCCCGATGGACTATGAAGATTGCAGAGATGGTCGCTGACCTCGTTTATAGGTCAGACCCTATCCTCGTTTATAGGTCAGGATGTCCGATTGTTCTCCTGTTCGATTCGACACCTGAATTTCCTTCGAAGCGCCTTTTTATACCAACGAAAGAGACTCAGAGTCGTGCAGGGCTTCTTCGCGCCTACCGACAGTCGCTTAGAGAATCGCGATGTCGAGATGAGTGTTGGATCTCCTTCCTTGGTGGGCACGATCGTTGGAAATTCAAGTGACGCCGTAATTAATGGCCGACCGATGAAGAAGCGGCCGTTTCTTGCAGGCGTCGCGGGTCGTTGTAAGATGCTCCAATGCGATAGTGTAATTAATCAGGGCGCCGACATCCTTTTTCATCCGATTGTCCAAAAAGGATCTTCGTTTTATTTTCCTTACCGTAACAGACGGTAGCGAAAGACTTGTTATCTTTGAAGTTTATCGTACAAATCAAAAAGAAGTTCTGGTTAGCACATTACTAAAATAATGGGTAAAGATATTTGTCACATTAATAAATAGTTATGCATATAATTTAACAATTTAAGAGGTAATATATCTTTGTAGAAAAATCTGAAAAAGTATGGAAAAGTTAATATATTCTTATAAAAAATACACATCAAAATATTACATACATAATACAATTATAAAATAGCCAAAGAGCTTGATTATAATTAGGAATTTTTCGAAACATTTTATTCATAATTATTATATAGTAAAAGTGACATAATTAAAAGTAATTGCAAAAGTCATTTTAACTTATTTCGACTTATTTTCGCCGTAATTCCTTCGAGAGGCTTGAAACCGATGTTCGACTTTGTTCGACCATGCAGTCAGTTGGGCGGGCAGGTTGTAACTTCCGGTTAAGTCAAACACGACGTAAAGTCGCGCGAACTTCGGACTTGGCAAGTCCCAATGAGGCGTGTAATGCCATTAAAGAGAATCTTATTACGCTACGGCACCCTCACGCGCCGCCTCCCACAGTAGGCGCCTTCGCTTCACTGCAACAAGTATCCGCCTAACCTGGTAATTAAGTCCCGATTAATTCTCCGCTTACTTTGCCTGCCAAATGGCGCGCGACTAAAGCCGGCTGCGAGAGAAATTAAGGTCGCGGGATAGGAAGAAAAGTTGCCAACGACAAGACAATAACGCGCGGACTGAGAACCTCTTGAGAAATTGATCATATTCTGATCGGAATCGTTGCTGGTACGCGAGGAACATAGCCAAGTTGTTGAGCCATAATAATATTCGCGGTCCGACGCTCTGCTGTCTCTTATGTACGAATACACAATCGATCCAACTACGTCTCACAGACAAGAAGGTATAAATTACCTCATTAATTTTTAATCTCTTCAAAAGAAATCTCCTCACTGTAATCTTATTGGTATCAGTAATTTTATGCATGTAACGCAAGTGAACACGTCAAATTTCAAATAAAAATCGATAGTTGGTTCTTTAAATGTAATGTGGAAATTACTTGCTTGACAAAATTTTACCAATTTCAAAATGTATCTCTAAATGCTAACGCATGATGCATTTCCCTAGCTAACGTATAACCGGGCTGTATGTGATCTCTAGAATGTTCATTTTTATCGCGTACTGTATACGGATCGAGTACTTGCCAAGTTTGGTTGCACGAGCACGGCCGGCGGCTAAACCTGTAGTAAACGATAGCAACGCAGCCTCATTCGTCGACCGAACCCATGGACCACGGGAAAGGGGTGATTCCATGATTAATGTTACAAACAACGATACAACTAACACACCGTCCTCCTCCTGCAGAGCTGCTCACTCCCGGTCTTGTTGGCTCGGATAAGTAACTTCTCGCGTTGTATATGACTCCAAGTTAACGACAACTTTATAACGATTTGCGCGCGTAAAGTAGAAGAAATAAAATGAACGCAAAATTAAAAATATAAACGAATTTATTAATAAGTAAATTAGTATACCGAGACGCGACATATAAATTTCACATAAATTTATCTCCTTTTAGAAAAGGAATATCTGCTGATAATCCGCGATAAAACGTTTGATTAAGTTTGGTCTGAAATTTTGACGAATTCTTTTGTATTTCCGCGTACCTATCCGCCCCACCTTTAACGACGATAAAGTGCACACGATGCTCCCAAAAGCCGCTCGTAAATCAATACGAACTCGAAAATAACTTCGCAATAATTCACCCGAGCGCAGAGAATCCACACTAACAGCCCCGCGCGCGTTGCCGGTGAGAAATTAAAATAAATCAAACTTATCTGTTGCTCGGGCCACTTGCCGGTGATCTGGCGCGTGTATGCGTGTACGCGTATACTGTCTTGTCCATGAAGTCCCCTTGTACCCGTGTGCGTTCACGTACATTCGTATACAGACGCGTGAGACTAAACAGCACGCGATAGACCGCGTCGGTGCACAGATATTTCCTTTAGTATTTCTCATAGCTGTCCTACCTTAGTAAATAACGAGCTTTGTCACAACTTCGTACGGCCTCCAAATTCTCAAGCACTCGATATCTTGGCAGCCAAGAACGGAATACGATAATACCAAAAGCTAGCACAGCAATTCTTCATGTTTCTTTTAAAATCGGGGGATAATGACTTTTTAAAGCCAGACAAATTTGACAAATTTCGTTTAACCCTTTCAGATTAAAATGATTTTGAAAAGACACGTTTTAATTTCTCGAAGTTGCCAATAGGCCGCTGTTCGTGAATCGATGGACATTCTTCGAACTGCTAAAAGCGTTCGCGCTACTAAGACACTCCTGGAGCTAGGGCAACGACTTATCCACCAGTAGCACGGTAAATTCAGCCACCCCCGTGAATAAATACGGTTAGTGGCCAGCCAAGGCCCTTAGATCCCTTTGACCGGAGGGGGCAGCGTGTCGGGGTGGTAACTGGTAAGTGCCTGGGGCGACCATCTGTGCCCTTCTGCGCCTACGCCGCCACGTGGATTGCGCTACCGTTTATGCGGCATTTGTTGCAGCTACGCGCATACATTATCGCTAATGTGCCAGGCTAGGTCGCTAGAACACGCGGCGTCTTTAGCGGGAAAACGTAAACGGGCAAATAGGTACCAGCTCGAACAAAAGAAGCGAAATTGGGGGATCGGGAATTACGTGTTTGCGAAAGTCTAACTATCGTTTGCTCGTTAGTATGTTTCTTATACGATATTTTTGCACGATAGTAACGTGTGATGAATGCTATATATCTATATTACATTATTATATGTATGTATATAAATACGATTGCGATCTGTACGTTTTACATGTACTTTCTGTCAAACACGTGAGTTTTACTTGTTCGCATTAAGCCCCCGCGTGTTCGGCGGTGTTACATTATTCAAACTAATTCCTCACATTCGTTCCGACCGCGAAGACTCGTCGTTCGTGGCGGGAGTAGCGATCTTTATCTCCGCGCGGCCACATCGTAACTTACGTGGACACCAATCGTGACTAATTAACCAACGATATCGATCGTCGCCCCGTCGCGCGGGAAAACAATGGTAGAAAGAATCGCGAGAAATCGCCCCGATAACCCGCAGCCAGGCCGGCCGCGATAATTTCGCGACGCTAGTTACGGCGATAGTCGCGTTATACGCGTCTCTTACATTATTATCTGTAATGGCCTGGCCATGACTAACTCGCTGCGTACGGACACACGCGTGCACGAGCACGCGGTGTCGAACGACCGTGTCTCATACCGCGATAGCGCCGCGCTTGTCCGGCGGCGTGTGCAAGAGGGGCGTATACCCCGGGTGTCAAGTTACACCACTACAGCTTGGTGACGCTACAATCGTTCTGTCACCCCCGGCTGAGTCCCTCTCGCATCGTCAGTGCTGTCGGCTATCGTTATCGAGACCCAACTTAGTCCTGTAGAATTGTCCCCGCGCATGAAACGCGAAATAATTTCTTACAATCTCTGAAAGAGCTCTCTCTCTCCACTTTCTGTCGATCGTTTTTTTTAATCAATAAAATTTTAATCAACTTAATGATAGTAATGCGCGAAGGAAGTGGCCCATCAAGGTGATCACAATTTAGCATATATTATCGATCTTTTGGTATATAAAAGTAATCTTTTGATATAAGAAGGTAAATCTTTTGTAAAGGTATAATTTATTCAATAATTATGAAATATAATGAGAATAATGCAAAACTGAAAAATTGTACTCTATGTGCGGATAAATAGGTATTATATTAGTAGCGACAAAGAAACCGTGATGATGGTTCGAGCGAAAGAGGGTGAAGGGAATAATACCGACGTGAAATGAACAGGCGTTTCTGATCCTAGATCTTGCATAGGACTCTACCCCAAATTGCCAATTTTATCGATAATACGGATCTGGTAATTCGATAGAGATATAATGCAAATTCGGTTAATTGTTCCTCCCGAGGAAGAAGACAGGGAGAGATCGAAAGGGACCAGTAGCGAACCTACTTTTTGCCCTTTTGTTGCCTACGGGGCGGATGCTACGACGGGGGTTGGTGTTGGGTATCTTACTGCGAGATCGAGTTTCCTTGTGCATGTGGTACTGACGAACGATGAACACGACAACGAGAGGCGCGTTGCATATTTATAGCAGATGGCTTAGATTTATTTGGCATTCCGCCTATTATTAATTCACGCTTAAAACAAATGCCATCTTCTGTTCAATATTTTTGTAATTTTTGATATTAAAAATTCAATAATTCTGTGATATGGAAAAGGACGTGTTCGCATTATTTATTTATTTATTAAAATATATATGTTATATAGAAATATAGTAAACAACAAAAATGTTAATTTTAATCCGACCTGACTGGCCAGATGTATTGTATAAAGAAAGGCACTACGTTTCGACCATGGGATTTGGTCCTTTTCAAGTGCGATACATTGAATTATATAATTACATAAGTTTATGTCATTTACCCAAAAAAGTCATAGATACTTATGTGTCAAAAACATAAAACGAAAAATTATAAGTTTATATGCCATAGAGGCCAACTATCATCTGTTCACATCGAGGTATATTATAATACTGATCTTTATACAATACGTCTGGCCAGTCAGGTCGAATTAAAATTAACATTTTTGTTGTTTTTTATATTCACTGGCGAAGAAAAGATTCTATTTGTAGAAATATAGTTTTCCTAATAAAAACGTATTCTTCTATGATCGCGAATTCGTCCTTGGTATCTGCGGCTAATTAGACCAAGCGAGTACAAATGAATCGAAAGCTTCCGCCAATTAAAATCAGTCCGCAACCGCGTCAACGCTCATTGCACGTAGCGGCGGCGAACGATCGCAGCCCCTAATTTTTTAAGTGGCCGTTTAAAGGGTTGCCGAGCCAATTAGCATGCTAATCAGAAAGCCAGCCAAAGTTTCGACGGTGGTCCGGCGCCGCTAAAGCGCTGCCGTACGAGAACCGAGTACGAGGCGCATTCCGCAAAAAAACAGGCGTAAACGAGTCGCTCGAGCGGCACCGCGGTGGCTCGTGGCGGCCCGTACACCCCTACACTCACCCCCGAGAGAAAGATAAGAAGCTAATTGCGCGCGACCACTCATTCTCGCCACACCCGTGTAAACGAACGCGCACCTCGCGTGACACGCACGCTTTCACGCACCTTCCCTGCCCATCTTTGATAGCGGCGCGATGCGCGTACATACGACGTATACCGTCAGACCTGGAATTAAATTTGTCAATTGTGTCGTGTAACAATTGTAGTGTATGCTTATGAAAAATATAATAACGTGTTCAAACGCTAATGGTATAGTGCGACTCGGTTGTTATCAGTGCATTTGTACGCGTTCGGTCAGTTTGCTTTGCGGCAAACGAATCAATTTGAGAACAGTTACACATTGATATGAATCCAGTTATTTAATAGTTACGTCATGTCATGTAATTTTTAACATTTGTTTCTTCTCGAGCCATTGAGAATATAAAATTCCGTTGCTATATTAGGAATTTTTACTTCTTTATTGTTACTGCTTTAATAATAAATTAACAAAAATAAGGACATAGTACTTTTAGAGCAATTACGAACGATTATAATTAATTATATATATATTAATTTATTATTACTATGAGATATATCTTGATCGTTCAATATTTAATATAATTTCTGAGCATTTCTATCATTCGTAAAATTCAAATCGGAAACTTATCGAAGAATACCGGATTGCTCGTACTGACAATCGTTTCGAGAGAGCACAGATCATTCGATTCCGTATCACGTTAGCGACGGCGCAAATCTAATAGAGTGTCTGCAGCATCAAATGTCACTGCTAGTTGTGGAGGGGTTGTCGTATTGGAGTTTTTGATTGGCTAATCCGCCCAAATCTAATCGAGCGCGCCCCATCCCTACAGTCCATGCAACGTTCCTATTCTTTCGTTTGGACCTGCCAGGATTCAATTACGACACAGGATCTTATGATCGCCTTGTCATAAGATATACTATGCTAAAAAAAATTTCGACGATATATTAGCAAATTCTGTACATTGTTAACTCATTATCAACGAATCTGTAATCTTCCGAGTCATTAAGTTTCGCCGTAGCTGTAATCAGGTTTCGAGTGTCATTAGCAAATCGAACGTTTTCTCTTTCATTCAGTCCAATTTGATATGATTTCGATTGGGAATTCTTTCTTCAAACGTAATTAATTTTTAAAGAATTTATTTACTATTGTCCACGACTCGATAACTTTAACATAGCGTTTCTCGAACAAGGCACGCAACCAATCAGTCAACTATAGTGACGAGACGCATCCGTGATACGAGGGGCGAAAAAATAATGTGCTACACGAAACCGGTTTCCTATTGCATCGGGACTTTCGATCACTTACGCTTAGTCCAACAGCCCTAACTTGGAAAATATCGCAGCCCCACGTCGTGCGATAAATTATCCTTGATTTCGCATTCTGATGATCGACTAAAAGATGTAAGATTAGTCATATTAACTCCCTTTCGAATAGTTGAAATCATTCTTTTCGTATCAGAATCGCACTATATTCTCCATTAGTCAACTCTGATAGATGCACGTATGGATGCATAACGCATGATACAGTCATGTTATTTAATTACGCCTCGTCGAGTAATTTAGTCCTGATTCCACTTGCACAAGATCTCTCCCTAGAGCGTCTTTGCATCTACGCTGCATTCAGGGTGGCTGACGTACTCTTGATTCTACAGCGAAGACGCGCAATCAATATTCTTTTAAAGCACAAGGATTCGTGTCGCTATAATTCTATTGAAATATAATAAAATAGTAGTCGAAATAGTTTTTTTACATGGATCCCATATTATACACCGTCTATTGTAAAAGATAATGTTATTAAAATACACCATAGATTGAAAAGATCCGAACATAAATGCGGGACAAACTATTCAAAAATAGACTCTATGACGCGGTAATGCCTATTGTGTACATTCTCTCAAAATCGTACATTGTCGTAAAATCGTTGGCGCTAACACTCTACTAGCTGGCCATTTGCTTATTAGAGAGAGGGAGAGAGAAACTGGGAGAACAGGAGAGAGTTTATCGAACCGAGATGTTGTGCTTGCGCGAATATAGACATCCGACACACCCTAAGACCGAGATATCCGAGCACGGCGGTGCATGCGAGGGTGCATACATTGTGCCGTGCCACCCCTCCCGTGCAACGACGCCCGTGTAACACCCCCCAAAGAGCCAATAATGCCACGTACCGCCGAGCTGCTACGACGGCTTATTATTTTCCTACGGCTCATCGAGCCCAGTGTGCTCGCTATCAATTACAGGACATTCCGCGCGAAGCCCCCTCGACGGACTTAGATGGATCAGACTAACCAGAATCCCATCTGGTAAACTTTACGCGTTACGTCCATTTACGCACCGCAGTAACCACTCAATCCCGTAGTGTCCCGGTCGTTCGAAGACGTTCGTAAACTAAGTCGATAAAGATTGGTCGAACTTCTTGAAAGAAAAGTGGAGATATTGAATAAAATATCGTAGCAAACAGTTTAGCTTCGGATAGAACGAGTGGAGTTTTATATGTCACGGTACTATCTTGCGCTATCTTCGTCTTCATTTATTTGCCGGTATCGAGATTTAGGAATTTCGCGTAAGATGAAGCGCGCATTTGTGTTCCTGCCAGAAAGTTGTATTGAATTCGCCGAAATATCATCGTGCGATTACCTTATCGAATAAACATGAGCCGGGAGGAAAAATTCGTGAAGCGATGCCAAAATGTCGCACGGTATCGCTGGTATCGTGCATCGCCTGTATCGAGAGCCGGGGACGGTTGGACGCATATATGTAAATCGAAATAACATTATCCGTTGCTCTTGCGGCAGTAGTGGGACAAAAGTGTGCAGAAAAAGAGAGACAGAGAGAGAGAGAGAGAGAGGGTAATACCAATGTATATGTATATAGATGTATATATGTGTATGCACATAACGAGATTGCATGTGTATGCATTGTTCGCTCGCGCACCCTCGTCTACACGTAGAGTGAGAGAAAGGATAGGAAAGTGGAAGAGGAGAGAAGGAGAGTGCTAGGGACCGAAATTCGGAGGGTATAAAGCGCATTTCAACCGCTACCCCTGTCGCCCAGGGCGACTGTACGTCGTAACGTAAACGCGAGCTCCTCCGCGCTCGACATATGGCCGTGTTAGCTGCTCTTACCTATATTTTTGTGTGGCCATATGACTGATAGAGGCGCGCGTAGATCGAGTATTCGCGCATCGTCGATAGAGGGGCATCTATCACTGGCGATCAATCGCTTAGCTTGGCTGTATTTCAGTCTTCACGCAGTTTTAAAAATGTTAACGATAGTTTCTCTTTTAATTTTGGTCGAGGCAGTTGTTTAAAGATTTATAGATTTTCCTGAATCCTTCCCATGACGAGTATCTTGATACAAAGAAGATAAAAAATTTCGTACCATATAAACAGTAGATATATCGAGTCTTCAAAAATCGAATTGATTTCTGTAACACTGGTGAAGTAAATTGTACCTCGCATTAATAATCAATGCGCATAGCGGTTTCGACGAAAGAGATCCTTGTCTCGAGTAAGCCTTCGCGGAATTCTATCGCAGGAAAAGACGTGTCATAACGCCGGGACAGTCTGTGTGTGGCCGGGCAACTGGACGGCGAGGTGAGCTCCGGCTCGCTAAGTTGTCACTCGCAGTCAGCGACTCCTTTTTGTCGGAGAGAAGGAAGAGAGGAAGAAGGAAGCGGGACGGAGGGAGGAAGGAAGGACACGGATGGCCCTACGGTACCCCAGAGCTACCTCTCCTCGATCCTCCCCTCCTAAGATCATCCGACCGGTCAAGAGCCACAGATTTCCAGTTTTTCTTCGAGCTGCACACAACCAGCTCTCGATCTAATAGCTTGCCTCGTCCTTCTCCTCGCTTCTGACTTCTCTGCAGCTTTTCTCTTTCGTTTTCTTGCCCGCTCCTTACCTCCGTTCCTCTTTCTTCCGAGCTCTTCTCTGTCTCCGATCCTCGCGAACAGAAGTTGGTTGCGAGTAGAAGCAAACCCAGAGAACGCGGATCGAGGATCGACCTAATGAGGATAATTCCTGCATTGATTGCCGTGGCATGGAATGGTACAAGCAGTGCTTGTGCCGCTAGTAGCCCGGCCGGCTAGCTGATCGACTTGCTGACTGACTGTCTGACTGACTGCCGTCCGTAAATCATTCCTAATTAAACGATAGATATTTAATTAGGAAGCCCCAGATTGAGTTAGTTATGAGGCATTTAACTATCGCCTGTTATCGAGGTGGGCGACTCAGATGGCATCTGGTGACGAGATCTGGTCGTTTGTGGCTGCCAGACGCACATTGCAGGGCGGAGAAGGAAAGGGAAAAAAATTAGCGTCGGAGAAACTTGGAGCAGTGGAACGTGGCAATGTTATTGCGTGATAGTTAGATTGAATGTTTGTGACAATACGAAATAACGAATGACAATTTGTGCTTCGTAAAATTTTGCGATCGCTATGTTGACTGCGCGATAAAATCTTTCTTATCTCGAATCAAATTTTCATATTTTTTCGAAACACCAATTTATTACGGATTACAAATTTCTTGTAATACAAAATTCTATTATTTTTTCATGCGTCATTAATTCTTTGCGGTATTTCTATTATGGCGAGGATAGCGAGAACGACTCATAGCTTTCGACTCGCATCTTGTGAACTTTATACAAAACCAGCCACGTGACCTTGGTCCTGTGCGTGCCTCTCGTCGCCGGATACATAAAACACTTAACGACTAATTTCCCAGCGGGTGACGATACCTCCCTCATACAGGCGAGCGATCTGCTGGGCTTAGTGCGAAGCGAGAGTGCCGACAGAGCATTTAGTTGTCACGAGGTTTTGACGCCTCCTGACAAATGCGACCGCCAGTAAAATACAGTTCTCTGGCGGGTCAACGGGTCAGAAGCAAGCGCCAGGCGTCCCGCTCGTCCTCGTGATCTGGTTCTCGTTCACTCAAAAGACATTTCCTTTCGAGGGCCGTTCACGACGTTCGTTTCCTTTCGCGAGAAGAGCATCTCTACCTCTCGGTTACGCCTCTTTTTATCTATCCATACGCGCTCCACTCTATCTGCACGTGTATATATATATATATATATATATATATCTTTCTTTTTCTTACTGCCTCTCGAATTACAAATTATACTGGCAATTAACGACGAGCTTGAGGCTTGTACGATCCTTCCACGGCAAGAGCGACGACGTATCTGTAGCTAATGCCGATATCCTCGTCGATGTTTGTGTACGAAGAAACTTATCCGCGGAGTTCTCCGACGCGGTTCGTTTTGAAGATACATGATTTTTTTCGCGGCTCTACTACCGCTATGGTAGTACGTGCCCTTAAGTGTGCGCTACCTCATACCGAAGATGTAGTGGCGTAACTCTCCGCGCGGATCGGCGAGCTCCGCGACTTGGTGTGTGCTTGCAGCAAGGGATCCCAGAGAAAATGGAAATGTACGATTGTGTCTTGAAAATTGCAACGGGTCTTCGCTCGGCAGGAAGTCTGAGGATGTGAGTGACGGCCCACCATCTCTGAAATTAAATAGCGATCGGGGAAAGAACAGAGAATGCTTGAGATATTCTATTTGTGAATGATCGTTTATCTACAAAAAAATTCAGCGCTCTGTAGAAAATATCCTCGATTTATTATATGTAGTATAAATTATTGTATAAACATAAAAACATAGCGATATAAAATAAAGAATATGCATTGCGATTCACTACTCAAATTATCTTCGAAGATATCGTATCAAACTTGCTTCAACACTCAATTAACTGACAAGTTTTACGATGATTATATATGTGTCCATGTTTCGTCTCGTTTATTTTTAAAGATCACCGTTCGTGACTTTCCATCATCTATTTAAAGTATTAAAAAATTGATAAAAATTCATACATTCTTACAATATCTATTTTTTTACTGACATAAAAGTTATTTGAATAAAATGAAACATTTTTTTTTAATTTTAAATTTTTTATTTTAATTGACTTTGATTTTTACACCTTTACTACAAGATTAAAATTGTATTACTTATTTTGAATTTTTGCAGGAACAGGTTTAATTACTTAACTGTAATATCATTATTCAATTTATATGTGTCATTATTCTACTCCGAAAGAAAGATTTATATCTTACAATACTGTAAAATACATAAATGTATAATGTGTTTATTGTAATAACTACGCGAGGGGAATAATGTATTATAGCTATATTCTGTACTCTTGCTATCTGTCTTCCATCTTGAAATGAAAGTAGACTTGTATGGCGGAAGAAACAGGACAGAAGTATTTTTTAGATCCGCATGAAACACAGGTATCGGGTGCGGGCGAGACGCGTTGTCCGTGCGTAAAACGTAGTCTACTAAGGTTTTTTTTTATACGATATAATAAAACTTTCTCCTTACTTTCTCCTAGGAACGGGAATATTAAACTTTCCATATGTGAGATACGTCGCGCCGTATGACGACATCCACGAGTCGGGCTAAGCGGTATTTTACCGGGCGTATTACATTTATTTAATATTATTTACGGCAAGTTTTACGACGCCAATGATACGTATACGGAGTCTATCCAATATCAAATATAACGTCGTAACCCCGAGCAAGCGCGGAGGGTGGTGGAGGCAATAAATGTACGGCAAACGGCGCTCTCCCGATAGGCACTCTTGCGTACATGCTCGTCCCACGAAAATAGGTACCAATCGAAGACTCCACACTGCTACGTACACTGAAAAAGGACCAGCGCGAGCTGTCTAACTTTTTTCGTCGCTTTTCACAATTTTGTAAATAAGGAAATAAATCGATTAAAAAATTCTGACATTTTAGTGAACGAGTAAAACGACGTCGTCGTTGATTTATTTTCTTGTTGTGCTACACTGCGCGTAAAACGCACGTTGAAACGTAGATCGTCTGACTCATTTATATCGCATCGAATGGTATCAATCGAAGCATCGACACACGCCTTTCGCCGGCTTATGCCAGATGAGTTCAATGACGGGGAATGGTGTGTGCGTTCAGTATCAACGTAAATCCAACTACCCGAATCGTATGGAATTCAATTCGAGTCGCTCGTCTGTTGGGACGACACCAAGAGAGCAACGGAAAAAGACTGTAAAAGGAACGGTGGGTGGGGTGAACTGAAATGGCTAAATAGAAAACGCAAACGACACCCGAGTTTATGGCCACTCACTCGTTTTCCACCTCCATCGCTCGTCTCTCTGTTTCTCTCACGATTCGGTGAACGATTTCACGTATACTTCAACACTCCTCGCGAACCTGGTTACTTCACTGCTTTACAGATCGAAATCGTATCAGGGTTTCCGATATGTCTCCATTAATGTTACATGGTACAACAATCAGTGGATTACTTGCAATTTATTACGAAACAAGATTTTCTTCCTACTTTTCCAAAATGCACTTTATATTACAAGAATGTCAAAGCTAAATAATTTTAACGTTTTGTTTTCTTAACATCTTTTTCACAGCATTTCATAGCTTTCTCTATTGTATTCTCAATAATAAATAAAGAGTACATTTTTAGTTATACAATATTTACAATATTTTTTTTTATTATGCATTCTATCGAGTTTCCGGCAAAGGTTCAAACTCGATGATTAAAATACTATGAATGCACATGTACACGCAACGAACTTCGCGTGCATGGAAATTCAGTTTCCGAAGTGTGCCTGCCCATCGAATTTTAGATCCGGCATTTGTCTCTGTCCGGCTGGAATCGATCGGCGTATCGGTGGCTCGAGTGACTGCGAAACGAGAGGAAATCGAGAGAGAACAAAACCCGGCCTCTCGCCACTTTCTGGAACGGATAACGGCTTAGGGTGTACGTAATATATACGCACGCGTAGCCATCTCGTTGGTCCCTCACCTCCCTTTGAATACTTAATGCAGACAATTCGCCGATGCAGTTATTTCATGCCGGCCCTACGAAAAAGATTCCGCAGTCGTGGCACGTATCGCGGAAAGGCCCCGTGTAGTACAACATTGTAGTGCGCAGTTGTTGGTCACACTTACTTGAATATACAGAAGTCAAAACAAAATTATAGAGAGGAAAATCCAGGGACAATATTTTATTTCCTTGCAAACTTGCTGATACCTTCGATATCTGATTGAAAAAAAAACACGTTTCCTTATAAAAGTAAAATATGAAATTAATTGCATGTTAACATTATTTCTTTTCAGAAAGGGATCGATGAAAATGTGTTGTTTTTTATGACCACACAAGTGCCCGGGTACTCGTTAGCGTTTCCATGGTCGTGTAGCGATAACGATAGATACCGAGAAGAGGCAGTAAAACGTTAAGTGGCTCCGAAACACGGACTATTGCTGGGAGACATATATACGTATGTCTGCATTGTAGGTGCCCATTCACAACCTTGTACATATGTCTTTGTAATATATCGAGCAAAATATGACCGCGCAATGTAAGATATGTCCGCAGCATAATATTCATGGTAGCGTGAACGCTTTCTCTCTCGTCAGTGCTTCGCAAAATAAAATTTTAAATGTTAAATAAGTAATAATCAAGATAATAGCCATTGTCACTAGGATATAATTTTTACACTATTATTAATGTGCGAATTATTAAGTTCTCTTGCTAAGTAATACAAAGCTGCTCTGAATTATTTTAAGAAAGAGGAAAAGATTAACTGGTGCAATCATAAAAATTCACAATATTGCTTTCTCTTTCTTCAGGAATGAACTTTTAATTTTTCTCGTTAATGTTAATTTCATTTTCGGTTCTTTCTCTCTCATGATTTAAAGATCATAGAGTGGATTAAAAACGTCGTCAGGTGTCCGACCGCACGCATCGTAAAATTTAACGCGTTTCAATAATGCGGAAAGACTCCTATCAAAATCGTCATGGGGAATTTGTTCGTGTCGCTCGTGCTTAAGCGCATCGCCGCGTAGGTATCGTGTATAATACCGCGCTGTATACGCGGCGTTATCGCTGTACCAGCGGCTATACCAACACAGATATACACGGGGACGTACGTATCGCGACCGCGGCGGAGCCAAGTAGCATTTGCATGAATTTGTTGGTCCGATATCCCGGCGAAGATCGTGCTTTAAGCCGAAGGAGCCCGAGAGCGACGCTCGATGCGCGCCGTGAACGCGAGCGCCGGGACGAGCACCTTTAAGAACCGTGCCCGAGGGGAAGGTGACTTTTTTTCAATTTGTTAATTCAGGGTAATCCTGAGGGTGGCTAATTTCGACCTGAGCGTCCTCCTCTCGCCGCCGCGGCCACAATCGCCGCGCCTCGCTCTCCTCGACCTCTCTCGCCGCTGTACGACGTAGACTCTTCTACTATGACTTTTAATCTCTGTTATATTTCTTTGCTCTCTCTTGGTCCCTCGCTCCCGCCGTCCGTTCGCGCCGACAACGAGGAACAACGACGGTACACGATATGCGCTGTGCGCGACGAAAGCGACATATAATCGAGCAGCAGGTGCGTTCCCGAAAAGGCGAAACGTAACTTCGTTGGCGGGCTCCTCCCGTCCTGTCCCCTTTCTCTCTCCCGTATCTTTTTATTTTGAAATCCGATTGCGAGCGATGAATTCCGAGATTACCTAAATGGTCTCGGGGGCAATAATGTAAATTTTGCCGACGGGGTTTTTTTTACGAGCTCCGCCTCGCGATTGCACTCATCCGTGACTCGAGAACATAATCTCGCGGAGCTACCGGCAAGAAGGAAAAAGCGTTTAACGTCGCTCGCGAATGAAACGCTCGTCATCGATCAAAATAAATACCCGCGTTCTGATTTATGATAAAGAAAGAAAAGGAAAAATCTTGCGTCAGAAAACGCACGCTAATTTGCGGAAGTAATTTTGAGAATTTGTTATTGCTTAACTTATACATATGCATCCAACAACATGACATCGAAATCTTTGGATGTTCTTGGTCTGCCAGCGTAGCCGAACACGAACTACTGTATACATAGAGCTAACGGGATGACGGGCGTCGGCCATGTTGTCTTGACATTCTCCCTCGAGGGTTGTCGGGGGTGGATATATTTAGCCCGCCGCCTCCAGGGACCCTCGCCACCCCAACAACCCACCCAACCCTCAAACCACTCCCGACTTATGATGCCGTTGTCCGACCAACCCCCCAAACCTCATGCCACTCCTTGTGCGAGGTTTACACACAAAGCTCTTGTGAATAAAGAAAGCATGTGTCCGCTAGTAAACCAATTGTGCCGTACGAATTTCTGATATATTTTATGATAACGTATTGTTATGATAACGTATAGGTAACACATGATTGTTACCTATTATATTTGTGATTCTCTTAATAAAAGCATTAGCACTAATTATTTGATTTAAAACCAAATGAAGTTCTCAACAAAATGCATTGCCAGTCGAAAGTTTTTAACTTGAAACAGTTTTAAAAGTGAAACATTATTATAGAGAAAGTTTAAATACGAGTATTGTGACACGATCTATGTTTATTGTAATATTTATAATAAATAGTTGCCCCATTTTAAACAAAAGTAATGTTAAAAAAAGCAATATTCATACTTACTTGAAGATTTCTTAAGTCATAATTCTTTATTTTTGATCCTTCTTTTTATCGATTAACTATGAAGAGACATGGCCAATCTCGGTAATTATGATGAACGATGAGCTAATTAAAGTACAGATTGCAGGAAAATCGAATTTTTCCAAATAATGGCAATAAGCGCACTAAAATCGTATTGCGCAACGTATCTAGTTAGCATTAGTAGACCAAGCCGCAACTATCGGGAATTGTGCAAGCGCGCTTTCTTCAACGTCCTTTTTCCCGCATCCTTCGCGGCTTCCCGCATCTCGACTTTCTGCTCGCTGCCCTTCGCCTTTCTCTCTTTCTCCCTCGTACGGAGAAAGAAGTCATCAATATAGCGACGGCTTTTCGTTCCTGGCCATCGAAAGGGACAAAACTTTGCCCACGGATGGGCGGGGTCACGCCTAATCCCCAGAGTCAAAATGGAAGTCTCCGGAGACCCCCTGCTTCCTTCGGGGGAACGGTGGAAGTTTCGTCGCAGTAGCTCCAGGTTAGGCCGGACCGAGGGTGGCTGCGGACAATACTTTCGCAGTCGCGTAACGTATTACCGAACGGGGAGGACACTCTGCGAATTTCGGTAGCCCGACTCTCGCGCGGAGGGTCGCGGGGCCGGGGACGCGCGAGGGTTCGCGAGGGGCGCGTCGCTCACCCTTCGAATCTTCCCTCGGAGACTAAGAAGAGTGAGGGAGACCCTCCGCGGGCCTTCCCTTTTCTTTTTGACGACCGCACGCGTACGTACGTGCCAATATTTCTACAACTCGCTATACGCACGCTATACGGATACTATACCCGGTGATGGCTTTCGATTTTCGTTCGCTCGGCGGAAACAGATCTGCACGACGAAAACGCATGTGTCTGAACGTGCGAACGGCGCTTCTCATTGTCGTGAACCAGAAAACGGGACATTAGAGAATGGGAGCTCTTCGTTAAATAATATATGATGTTTGTGCACGCGAAACCGCAGATCAGAAAGATCAATATCGTCGAAACTTGGAATAGAGCAGAGTGAATGCATGTAAGTTGAGCTAAACAATCAGAAAAATCTATTTGCAAAATATATTAAAGTAATTTTAAATAAAGTATTATTATTCATTGAGAAACTGATTATATCAGACACTCTTCCTAAACATCGTCACCATCAAACAATTCGGGAAGAAACTACATAAGTGATTGCAGACATCTCTTTGCGAAGACCATAGGTCTATAACTTTCTCGACGGCCATAAAACGTCAAGTACAAGGCGGTCGCGCGTGAGAAACGCGAAAGCACGCTTCATGCGACCTCCGTCGAGGCCGCTCGATTATTTAAAAAGTCGTGTCGCGGAGTGCCCGGGAACAAGATACGGGGCACAATGCCGAATAACATGCTTCAAGATTCACTTTCATTTTCCGCCTCAGTATGCGGAGCTCGATATCCGGTGCGTGTAGCGGAGCAGGGAATCCGTGGGAGCTTGAAAAAATGGGGGTTGTAAGTTGCGCGGATAATTCTTGGCGGAGGCGGAGGCCGAGAAGCACGGGCGGGCAATATTATACTTTTGTGCGAGGGTGGTAGGCAGGCAAGAGGGTTCGCGATCACGGAAGAGTGCGGCGGGAGAAGAGTGCCGCCTGTACAAGGCGTGGAATTTCATATAAACTTGGAGAAGCTCTCCCTTCCTTCGAGGCGTTTCGCTTCGCCTTGCGACTGTATTTATCCGGCGCGTTCTGTTCGCAATTTAATCACTACGCCGCGCGCATTTTCTTATTATCACTCAACCAAGTTTCGCGTTACAGTGCGTAATTCCATTTCGGCTATGTTCCGGAATAAACGTCAACGATCTTTATGTGCAGCTTCAATACGAGATATATAAATAACGAAAGTCTTATCGCTAATTTACAATATTGTACCACCATTAATATCGAATGTCATCTGATATCTAGTTTAGACGCTGTCGATTCAAAACTTATCACGGTAATTTGTCATATATTGATGATTTATGTTTCGGATAATGTTTCAACAATTTCTGAAACAAAATCTCATCTCGTCTCATCGTCCAAATTGTCTCTGCAACCCCCTCCACCTGTTCGGCCATTCTGCTTTCGTGACCCACGATGGTGCACAAGCGGGACAAGGAGACGCTTGAGGAAAAGCGGGAAGAAAATGGAAAATGGAGGAAGACGAGGAAAGAGCGTCGAGAACGGCGACTTCGGGAAAGAGACAGCGAGTCCCACGGGACTATCGACTGCCGAGTCCCGTGGGGCAAGTCGATACTCCAGGGACACCCCGTTCTCTTCCTTCGGAGGTCCACCCTCTTCCTCCTCACCTCCTCGTCACCTCTTTCTACCAGTATTCGAGTTCTAAACACTCGGCGCAAGCGCAAGACAGCACGACGTCCTCGACATTGGCTTTGCTCTTTATACTTCGTCTCGACGCAAACGTTCCTATATACATAGGGTGTCTCCAGGTTTCTCACGCTTTTTTTTATATATAAATCTTTTGATACATTGGAGAATAATCTCTTCTCTTAATAAAAATATTTGACACTACATTTTATTTTTTATACTCAAAATAGGCTTAAAATTTTAATTTCATAGTTAGCCATAAACCATAAAATAAAATTATATGTTAAGAACGATAAGGCGCGATTAAATTTAATCTAAGAAATATCTGGAATTGGTTGCAAAATTAATAGATAAAAGAGAAGATGCCTGCTGTATCTGGCACACTAGTATATATATGTATATGCGCTTTCTAAAAAGATCAGTAATCTTCTGAAAGGAGCTTTTGTGTAATTTTCAACCAGCAATCGGATAGAAGAGAATTTCTCTCTACCTCAGGTTTCACAATCGCATATTTTAAAATATACTAGAGACAAAGAGAGAGATAGAGAGAAAAAGAGAATGAATGGATAATACGGGGAAAGTCCTTTCGATCTAAAAACGTTATCCGATTGAATTAATTTTTTTTTTCTAAAAATAGAAATGTTTCCCTTGTGATATTCCTTCTGCGTCTTCAAGACGTTCAATGTTACGCGAGCTCGCAAGTTGAAGTAAAACGGCATACATAAAAGCGGAAGTGCATCCTTTTGCAAGAGGTTTGGCGAGAGAGACGCCAGAATTATACGCAAAGCACTTTCACCGGTTGACGCGTAGACTCACGGTTGGGTTACATGCGGTACGATGAACGGTAACGGTGTGGCGGTCGGGTTGTCAGCACCAGTAAGTTATTTAGCGGTTGAGGTCGTAGCAGTTGGCAGTGCTGTCTAATTGTAACGACACCTTTGGGACCGGTATCACTCCCCGTATACCCACCAAACCACCCACTTTCCACCCTCATGATCGTTGAAGCGCTCAGGCGGCCTCTCGCGCGCTCGCCCGCTCTCGCCTGCTCTCACCCGCTCTCGCCTGCTCTCGCCTGCTCTCGCCGTCCATCCCTCGATGTCGGAAACCCTCAGACGCCGTAAACCAAAAATACGACGACACTTTGTCGAAGCGTCCGCGTCTCGTCCGTCTTGGCTTCTCTAAAAAGGAAGCACGGAGGTAGCGAAGAGTCGTTAGTCGGGCGCGCGCCGTCCGCGGCTAAAGCCTTTAAGTCTCGGATATACTGATATCGTCTTCGCGGTTTAAGGTCGTTTAATTTCGTAACACATCGCGTTTATAGTTTTGTAGTTAAGTAATAAACACCCTTCCAAAGTATTAAACATCATTTTTCATACAGTTCCCCATTTTCGATCGGGACGTCAGGATGTTATTAAATGGAAGTTCATCGTTTTCTCATTTCTTCGCAATCGTGACATTTACGGAGAATGTTGCGTATATACTGTCGCTCGATAAAACATTCCAATATATGACAAATGTCAGATTTGACGTATTAAATGAGAATACCAATTTTCAATAGTTTACTTAATACTCATAAGTATTATATATATTTTAGTAATTTCTTTTAATTATTGTGAAAAGAAGATATAGAAGAGATATAACACAGTAGTTTTTTTAACGCAAGAATGCTGCAAACAAAAAATCAAAACTGCCAGATCAAACATTATCATAATATTTATTGCCTTTCGAAATTGTGAAATTTATAAAAATTAAATTTGGAGTATTAAATATGAAAAATACGAGTATTTTTGGCATAAAAATTGAAGAAGTCACTTCAAGTATCTGTTCACATTATTCTAGAACAATTTTCAAGATGTGCGATGAACGGAATATGCGAGACAAGAACGTATCGTTGGGTGGCTTGTCGCCTCGTAATCGCGCGACTCGAAAACCAGGTCTGTCTCATAAACTTTCGTGCAAGCATGGACGTTTGCTTTATTGCCGGAGCTTCTGATATCGCGGCGGTTGGTAGCAACATCGGTAGAAAGGCAGGCAGGCAGCATTATCTTCTCAGTGAGGGTGAGAGAGGGCGAATGCCCTCCCCATGAGATCACCATGGCAACCCCTACACGGCCCGCCACGGCGTCGTGTCCTGCGTGCTTCCATGTCCTGCCAGCATGGCGACTGCTAACCTCCCAAAGTCCTCAAGTGAAGAACGATAATTCGCATCTTTCTTGTCATCAACTTGCGTCAACAGTCGCTGCGCTTACGTTCACAAGTAGGTACATAATTGTATAGGCAATTTTTGATATATGATTTGCAAAAAAACATTCCGACGAATTATGTGCAATAATGTTTTTGTATAGGCAAGATTATTCCGTGTGTGTGTGTGTGTGTGTGTGTGTGTATGTGTGTGTTTGTGTGTTTGTGTGTGTAAATGCAGAAATTACAGTAAAGATGCATTTCATTGCAAACTATGTAAATTCCAAGGAAATAAAATATTACATTTCTTATAAAAAAAATATAGATAATGAAGATATCTATTTATTATTGTATATGCAATCAGGAAAGTATTTATAGAGTTTGAAATCAAGTAAATGCATCTAATTTTAAGAGATACTTCTTTTTCATATTCGCGAATGGATCAAATTTATTGAGGTGACGATTCTCTATTGCAAAAGTAATTAGCTTCGCTTGCCAAGTCCACTCGTTCAGCGATTCTTTATACCGGCGCTCATCGGCACGGAGGAACGTCCATAGGGAGAAATTAAAAACGTGGCCCCGAGCGGAATTAAGACATATTTTTTAATAAAGCCCGATAGAGATCACGTTCATTGAGGTGACTTTTTTTCTCAGCGTGAATTCCTCCAGGGTAATTACGTTAACCGAAAAATTGTCACGGGATTATAAAAGGGTATCTTCACAGAAAAAAAATTAAAGGAAAAATTATAAAAAGTTCTAAACACATTATAAATATATCGTTTCACAATCATAAAAAAAATCGCTATATACAAATGCAGTATTTTGATAAAACGAAGTTTACAAATTTTGGTGACTTCACAAATTCTCGATGAGAGAATAAATGGCTGTATAATATAAAGCTTACACAAATATATAAATTTACGGTAACCAGAAAGAAAAGGGCTTCCTGGTAATGGTCGAAATAAGAATGAAACGCTTGAAAGTTAGTAGAGGAATGAGAGATTGTGCCGAGTTTCGAAGTAAGTGCACTCCTCAAAGCAGGTTGTAGACCCCGCGGGAGGGGGTAGACGCTCCCTCGGTAAGCCTGTTAAGGAAGGATTCGCGAGTTTCCTCAAAGGAGCCGCGAATATTAAAATCACATTTTAGCTCCCCTAGTTTGACGACAAACTCCGCGAGCAGGCAACGAGGTTAGCCGGGATTAAGCGAGCTTCCGTTGACAAACTTACGGCGTGTTATTACCGTGTACACTGACACGCGCTGCTCTAAACTGTCTGCAAACGAGAAATTCTCACGGTATCGCGGAAATTGATTGAGCGTGTATGGTCTCCTAGCTATTAATGAAAATAAAAACTGAACGCTTCTTGTGAGTTTTAAATTATGACTTGCAAATTACCAGTTTTTATGATCGCATTATCTTGTTAGTGCACTGGTTACCTTGCCCAATTGTCAAGTTATCTTCGAGTATGAAATTTCGTTTACTTTAATTCACAGCGAAATAAAATGCCGCTTTATTAACTTATCCTGCTGCTGCTGTGTTTTGTAGTGTTATTATAGCATCTGTAATTAAAATTGTATTGAACGTAATTTTAACATGAAATTTACTGTTCTGCGTATAGAGCATTGGTGTCTTAAAGCAGAGGTGCGACTGCAAAAGGCGCACTGAACTGTATTCTTCCGCTTTGAAAAAAAGATAGATATGTACGTTTTACATGTTTCTACAACATATCATGCAGCAGGATGTTGTGATACGCGTGTTGCCTCTCTGTCTTCCGCAGGCACATGATGTACGGGAGCATGCGCGACTTACGGTCGTTTTTGTCGATATTTGACAGCGGTAACTTGAGAGACTCCTAACCGCCCCTACTGTGCTCTCATGGGACTCCGTATCTAAATGCAGGCATTAATAAATCGTGCGTACACTCGTATACCGACGCGGGAATCGTCGTCGGCGTTAAGTTAGTTTACGCGGTTGGAGGTTCTGATGCATTTATGGAAATGCCCCGCTCCTTGTCCGAGCGCTGTATGCCCAAGGCACAGAGAGATAATTCAACAATTTTCGCAGTTCGCACGTCACACTACATTTACTCGACTATCCAGCGCCAGACACGACGAAAATTCGACGTAATCGTAAAATAGAAATAATCTTGAAATAGCAAAAATAATTAAATTATATTTACATTACGATTCTCACACAAATTTCTCTCTATTTTGGTTAAATTAATAAAGAATTAAATTAATAAGGAATTGACATCAATATAATTCCAAGTTTAATTTTCGACATTATAAGTACAAAAAAGTATGAGTTATTGGTTCATACCAGCTTGTTAGAGAAATGTACAGAAATTGTTTTTGCATTTTGAAATTATATTATTTTAATTATATTATTTTAATTTCTGTATATATATATATATATATATATATATATATATATATATATATATATATATACACAGGGTGTTTCAGATCAGGTTAGAGAAACTTCAGGATCTTATAGGAAATTGAATTTGGAACAAAAAAGTTCCTATAAACATAGGTCCTGAAACGCTTCGTTAAAAAGTTATAACTAATAAACTTAAAAAAATCACGTTTATTTTATGATTTTTAAAAATAATCTTTTATTTATTTGAAAAAAGTAATGAAATAAATCTGATAGGTAATTAAATAACTAATTAATATCATTTGTTTAAATAACTAAATTACATTATTTTCATTTATGTAATTCTGATAAGGCGTTCAAAAGAAAATAAGCTCAAAACAACAATTTTCTTTTGAACGCCTTATCAGAATTACATAAATGGAAATAATGTAATTTAGTTTGTTATTTAATTACCTATCAGATTTATTTCATTACTTTTTTGAAATAAATAAAGAATTATATTTAAAAATCATAAAATAAATGTGATTTTTTAAAGTTTATTAGTTATAATTTTTTAACGAAGCGTTTCCGGACCTATGTTTATAGGAACTTTTTTGTTCCAAATTCAATTTCCTACTAGATCCTGAAGTTTCTCTAACCTGACCTGAAACACCCTGTATATATATATATATATATATATATATGTTTTACAACTTATACATACGATGATGTTTCATAATGCGTAGCACTTCTAAACGTTATGGATAAGAAATAGAATTGATGTAGGATCTGCGGCTTTCCTTTCGCTTATCTCGGATATGCCGCGTGATTTATCCTTCCTTGGGCACGCAGTGTTAAGCACAGTCACGTTGTCGACATAAGCTAAGTCGGAGCTTACGCCAGTTAATAGCTACGACCAACTATGCGATACGTGGTAAATCGTCGGTTGATGCGCCGTACGTGCAAGGCAAATCTAGTTATGGTAGCCGGCCTCTCAAGCCGTCTTGCGGCTAATGTGATAGACTGCCATTAGGGGTATCTCGCTGTCATGGCGAGGGGTCGACGTAACATGGGGTGAGAGCGGGGGTGAGCGGCTACACAACGCTGAGGCTACGACAGGATACGTTAGTTCAGGGCCATGCTACGTAGTAAGACGTATTACTTAGGTATGAATTATGCAATACCTCGGCAATGCCTGCCGAATAGCCTTAGCTCCAGCCGTCTTAGAACTTAGGCAAACGGTATCCTCCCTATCGGCAGGAATTTGGTTAAGATACCCGTCTTTACACACGTAGTCGGTCGCCTGATTTCCTTTCGTAAACATACGATGGCATCCGCTCAAGATACAAGACACTCTCGGAACACAGCTGAAGGCAAGTGCAAGATTACGTAATGTCGCTATTGGCTATCGACTGTCTTAGTTAGGGAAGATGTAATTACAAGCTGACAAATACGTAAAATGTACATATATGCACGCTCCGAATTATAACTAAAAATATTCTCATCCATGTTATTACATTAGTAAAAATTATTCACCGCGTTTCTCTTTCAGAAAAGCGTTACATAGAAATTAATTTTATTTAACTGTAAAACCATAAAACAGTGAACACATTAACTTATTCTTCGCGCACGATTGCACGTAAATTTATTCTACTGCCAATTCTTGGTTGGACAACTATTTACATTCTGATAAGAGGATGTTAAACAATGACGTCTTCCTTTCCAACAGAACTAAACGTTTCATACGTCGTTATATTTTCCCAGCTTTCCTGACCCTGCGTCCTGTATAAATTAAATTTACCCCTGTTTAATCGGTGCTCATTGTGGAAACGTTTCGTCCGTGGGACATAATTCTCAGAGTTTAATTATATAATTATACAATTGAAATTTCATGTTTACGCTCGATTAATTTTAAGACCATTCTTGAATAAAAACGAAACTTCTTTTAACTTGAAAATTGCTCCTGTGACATTATATTCACGATCGAAATTCGTAATATCATCATCATAATTGCTGTTCCTCAAATCAGGTATCAGAGCGGTGAAACAATCTCCTGTTATACAGAGTGCCTTTATTCCTGGAAAATGATTTCCTGTATTAACCGATAGTTACGTGCGATCCTTCTTAGCCGTCTCTATAATACTTCCTGAGAAGAGAATCCGAAGGAACGAGTCGGTAGACGCTAGATGACGGCAGTGTAGAAAGGGAGAGAGAGGGTGTTGGGGAGGCAGTGGGCGTAATGGAGGCTAGTTAAACATTAAGCATCCCCTGATACCTTGCTAACCCCTTACTAACCCTGGTTAAGGTGTATGCAAGGTATACAGCTCTAGGTGGTTTCCTATACCTTACGGACCTTCGTACACATTCTTACTAATTGACGTCTTGCTCGTCTGCATTATGCACTCGTGATTACTCCTGAGCATTCTCTTGCTTAAATATATCCGATCGACTGGAAATTATCGGTATTACTTAGAAAAGTTGTTTCAAAGTGGAAGCGTTGCGCTAGTTACGTTACCGATATACTAGTCTTTCCGATTACGTAACAGATAGATATTAATTCTACATTTTTACAATATAAGGAAGTTTTTGTATTTAATCTTTTTTTATTAATAAAATATAATTTTCTTATATAAACAAACAAGATGATTGTCTTTATTTATTGCTTATGAGCGAAATTTACAATTTCTAATTGATCATTTAATATCTGATAGAAAACAAAATTATTTTTCTTTATTAATTATTTTTTATTATTGTGTTATATTGGTATCTTTTACCCTAATAAAATGTATTCAGAGTTCTTATTATGATACTAGAGACCAAAAAATGATAATGAAGCAGTCCCTTGGTACTACTTGCCGAAACATAATATTAGTGGAATAGCCGGATTCAAGATACATTAGTAGGTGATTAGCACACTATTGGACACGCCTATTCGGCAAGATTCTGTCGTGTAAGCAGACCCTTTTCTGTACGTGATCTCTTTCTAATCACGTATAAAAAGCTGGGTTCGAATTAACCGAATAGATTAACGAGTCTTATCGATAATGATCCTGTTCTTTCGTGCCTGTAGCACGAAATATAAAGAATAATGAGTGTGATTACGACCTCATCTTCGTTCACGGATCTCTTCGTTGAATTTTCATCACGTTATATCCGCTCTTTTACGGTGGCAAAGAAGAGGGGCGTACAGCGAGAACCGAAAACATGATTAAAGATTCTCCGATGTGAGAGAAAATGGATTTCTGATACGCGTAATGCCACCCTATTTGGAACTATTACGCGTGAGTCCCCAAGTAAGCCCCCTATATCCATTCAGCCCCTGCTGGAAATATATTTACTAGATCAGAAGGTACTTACTTGCGACTTGGCACCCACGAATGCCGTACCGGGTGGCATGTAAACAAGGAGAAGAGAAAATCTTCGTAATTCGTTCGCATTTTCCCGCAGATTATTCGTACTAATTCCGCACGTACTTCGCGTATACATATATATACCAATATATTTCTAATTAATATATATATATAAATTGTGACAAGAAACTATACCTATAAATCACGTTCGTCACGTAAAGCGTGAAAAATATTTTTCGGTTGTTGTCGACGGTTTCCGTGGAGAAAAGAACATTGGCGTTATGGTATACGGCGAGAAAAATCGCTAATTGGTACACGGAAAATATAAACAAAACTGCCGTGCGAATGCCGATGATTTACTGCAAGGTTTGATTGAATTCATTCGACTCTGTTTACCCGCTTGCTGCTCGCACAACTCTCGCCCTTCGCGGGCCTCCGATGTTTAGCCTTTTTTTTTCATTTATACCGTTGATTTTTTCCTCACCCGCTCGTTCATCCGCTCCGACGTTGCAAAGTTGCTCGCTGTAAAACTGGGAACAGCGAACGATACGAACGTTTCCTGCTACAAGCCACCACTCTCCCCTGTCATCCCGTTGCAGCCTCCAATCCTCACTTCGCCGCCTACTGCTTCGTTTTATTCTATTTGATCCGAGGGAATGGAAAGGTATGCGAGCTCCGGAGGGTAGACTAGGTATGATTTCGCAATCGAATCGCCTCGGTATATTTTCCTCCGTGTCAATTCGTTAGCGAATGCGAACAGTCGAAAGACCTCAAAACTTTTAAGTGACTTTCAAAGCTCTTAAGTGACCTTAACTCAAAATTATCACCGGTATTGGTATATTAATATAAAATAAAAAATTATTTCTTTCAAGTATAAATAACATTTTTAATGAAAATTATATCTGTAATAATACAAAATATATTTTCAGCTACATATGAGAATATAACTTAATAAATTATTGATGAAATTTGTTAGCTAATATGATATTCATTTCAATTTGAAAAATAAAATACATGTGTTTTATATGATTATTATAATGACTAATAAATTCAATTAAATAGAAATAATTAAAACAGCTAAAAAATATTTATTTGTACAGATCATACATGCATTATATATGTATACTTATATAATCAAAAACTTATATGTGCAAAAGTATCTTGCAAATTGCAAGTTGCAATTGAAACGTAAGGCACATAACTTGCACTAATGTTTCAACGGTGTAAAGTGTATCTATTGGGTGTCCTGAGCGGCGATTCGGAATAGATTTTTCCGAGAAGGCTGACACAAGCTCGCGAAGGCCGCCAACGGAAGAGAAAAATCTAATAGACTATCGGAATCGAATTTGATCCCCTGTAAGAAACTAGCCCTTCTTCTTGCACGCGTTCGCGTTACGACACCATCGATACTGCCGCCCCATCGAGCCCGGAATGAAATCCAGTTCGCATTTGAATCAGTCGGTAACGCAATCCATTAGCCCCTAACAGCCAATACTTCGAGGACGCGCGGAAGGAAACGACCTCGTGTAAGGGAAAAAGAAAGAGGAATAAAGTGGTGCGACGGGAGCGTCGTAAATGATTAGTGTTGCCGATGAACGAATCCCATAAAAAAAGCGAAGATCTATAGCCTACCTATCTTTCCTTTGCCGATCTTGGCAAGCGCGCCCTTCCTCCCTCTTCATAGAACTCTCTCGCGTAAGTAGGGTCATTTTGTTAGCGTCAAATTCTGAAAGCGGATCGCCCGATTTCTTTGCTGGAAGCAGCGGGCGCGAAACGCTGGTCGGAATATTTCAATTACCTCGGACTTTACATCCAGATATATAATTTCTTTTTATCAAATTTTTAGAATACTTTCTCTCTTTCTTCTCTTTCGATTTTATTTCTCCACGGCTTGTATTTAGGTATGCAGAACTAAAATGCTCTGAAATTTATAAGATATTTAAATAGTTTGAATATACTATATCTATATCGATCGGCGGAAACGCGATGTAGATATTCTGCCGCTGGCGCATTTTATTAAATAACGGTGACACACGATTTCAATATAGATACAAAGTGAAACGTTCTCGATTCAAGGGCGGTTACCGACTCGTTTCCGTTGTCGTCGGCGTCGTTAAAGGGGCGTCTTCGCGCCATTCTCGCAATATCGTAGGTGCAAGTACGGTCGATGGTATTCCTATCTGTAAACGACTAGAGGCAGCGTTGTCGAGCGACGCCTCAGGCGCGACGAAGATATCGTGTTTAGAGCAAGATCCACGGCCGCGATAAGCCAAGGTACAATGCTTTGAATACCCATCCAGCATCGCGATAACATCTTAACGTTCTCTAAGAGTAAACGAAATTAAATTCGCTCGACTCCGTGAGCGCGCAGAAACGCGCGCGACATTAGACTGAACTGAACTGAACTCTCTCGCGCGAATATCTATCTACCTAAGTTCCACGACTGCATGGATGCGAAAACGCGTGTAACACGAGATCGATACGTTTCTTTCCCTTTCTCTTTTCGTATCGCCGAATTTCCCACTCTCCCGACTCCCGTCGTCTCGCCCTTCGTCCTTCGCTTCACTCAGCCCGACATTCTCTTCTGCGCCCCCCGCGATGAATGCGTTTCGTTTTTACCTTTCACTTTCGAGCTTTATGTATTTTGTAACAAGTGGATTAGATAACTTCGGCAACATGAACAACAATAAAAATATTGTCTCAATTCAAAGTTTTATAAACTGTGTGTGACTAAAATCTTTGATTTCGAAGAAATTACTCGATAATTTATGTCTTCTCTTACGTTTCAGCCATACTAGATATGCATTCGACACAAAAATTAAACTAGATAAAGAGTAATTAAAATCTGTTTATTGAATCAGGAAGTATCAATCGTAATCTTTTCGGAATTTTGGCAATCCCTGCATGAAAGACAAAAGTAGAAGTGCAGACAAAAAGGCGTTACTCTGAGGTATGCGTTTGATTTTTCCATGAAGTCCCCAGTACCGTGGACGCACTCTTCGCGGGGGAATGACAATGGCGTCCCATGGGACAAAAAGCCTACCAGCTACGTAGAAAACTACCCCTCCTTCTTGCCAGCGTCGTCGTTGGCGTCGTCTCAGCCCTCCTGATTGTTTCCTACGCGTTTCCTCCGCTTTCTCGATCCTTCTCGGTCTGGCATTCAGCTACCTGATCTCCA
Source organism: Aphaenogaster ashmeadi (assembly GCA_003063805.1). Classification (NCBI taxonomy): domain Eukaryota; kingdom Metazoa; phylum Arthropoda; class Insecta; order Hymenoptera; family Formicidae; genus Aphaenogaster; species Aphaenogaster ashmeadi. The sequence goes on from NJRQ01000067.1 coordinate 400,284, forward strand.
AACTCTCCTCATGCCTCAGTCAACCCCTTCCATCTCTATAGGCACAAACCAATAGGTGAGATGCGTCTCAAAAAAGTTCCTGAAATTCAATATTCTCGGCGTTTTACATAATTCATGAAAATTGAGCCGGCGGCTTTTTGGCAGAATCCGCGCGTATATATCTTTGTCCCAAATTCCTATTTTACATGATTCTTGCATAATAAGTACTTATAAGTACTTAATATATCGTTATTTTTGATATATGCTTATTAATGTTATTTCTTTCTTATAATTAATAGTGAAGAACATATTATACATAAATTTCTCTCAGTACTTATACGTATTTTAATATAACATATTGTATCAAAATATTACTTTATATTTAATAGATACTTTATATTTCAAGAAATATACGATCTTTTTATATCATGTTCTAGATATGTATACAAAAATAATTCTAAAATATAAAATGGAAAAGAAAACTTATTGTAGTAGTATCTTTTCATCATAAAAATGTATTACAGGAATGTCCTTTGACATTGTGGCAGGACAATAAAGTAGCCGCATATTTTGTGCAGTACACAATGCCACACGGGCCTAAAGGTCGAGAAGCACGTAGTCGAGAGTTTAATCTAGAGAAATGCTGAATAATAGAGAAGAGTGGAACGGGGTTCGCGATTGGCTTATACAATATTCAGCCTTGCTTTCCGGCCAAGTTCGCGTTCTAATTAAGTTCCCGGCGTTGAAGAGCGTTAAGCACCTTGTCAACCGTTTAACTCTGGTCCCCTCTATACTTGCAGATTCTTCCTCAAGTTCTTTCTCAAGTGTAACCAAAACTGCCTCAAGAACGCCGGCAATCCACGCGACATGAGACGTTTCCAGGTAAGTTATCCGTGCACGCTGTCGATCTACCTTAAATATAAATTTGCACGATTCATGTTTAATGGATTCAATATTGTCTTTATACATTAAGAATTTTCATCAAATTTTTAGAACCTTAAAATATTTATCAAAAGGATGGGTATATCTACATTACTCAGAATTAATGGATTCGTTCATAGATTCACGAAAATATAATCTCATATTCATAACATAATTTATCTGATGATTCACATAGCGCGATTTACGGCTCTGCTTGAGGTACAGTTAATCGCTTCCGGCTTTCCACTCACTTGATTCAAAGACGTTCCAGGTCGTGTCGCAATGCTGAAATGCACACTACGCGAGACACTTCCGTCATTCAAGTCACGATTCGCGAAATTATAGGGGCGGACAGACGGAGACGAGAACGCCGAAATTCCGCCGCAACATCGCGTAACGCCTACCATCGCAGAGAGCATCGTTCTTTGCGTAAAATTTCCGCGTATTTACAGAATTCTATTATTATCTCACATATTTAATTAAAAATTAATTTCTATGAACGAATAAAGACGATGACTCCAACTAGATAACGATTTCTCGACAGTCGGTCAAAGTTTTCATCGAGCAAACGTAATCCACAAGTCGCCACAATTAACTCTCGGCGCAGCATAATCCGATTTCCAACTCTCTCACCCCCGCATTCGTTCACCCCTTATACTTTATAATCTATAAAACTCCCGCTTATCGAAAATATTCCATCTTTCCGTTCCCCTGCCAAAATAAAAAATATAATTAAAAAATAAATTATCAAAAACCATGATAAAAGACCCCAATGGTTCGCCCGCGTAACTCATCCCTTTTTGTATTACTCGACCCTTTTCGTTTTCTTCTTTTCGTGCGTCGGTGTCGGCACAATGACAAACGGAAATTAGAATACTCATCGTACTTTCGAATTTGTTTCTGAATTGCTTACTGCCCGAAGTTGCGAATTAAAATTTTAGTGCAGTCTTCACGAAAATCTTTCCCGTCGTGGGGCAACGAAGCGTAGGTTATCGTCGCTTTACTCCAAGTTGGCGGTGGTGTTACTCGCCGAGTAATATCACCAGCACGCGAGAAAGTTGTGAAGTTGCGAAGGACAAAACTTTCGGGCATTTTCCAGCCGCTCGCTCGATTTTATAAAACGTTCTTCCTGCTTCACCGCGAAAATCTTTTCAACGCCCCAAAGCATGTGCGGAGAACGGCGTAAATACTTAAGCAAGTAATTTCGTTCAGGTTATTAGAAATCTCGTAAATAATTTACGCTTTGTTTTATGTTAATTAGGAAAAGGAGGAAAAATAATCGTATATTTTAATATAACAATGTTTCCTGTACTTATATGATTATATTGGCGTCATACGTCGTACAAATTCACGAATTGCCGTAGTATCCAGTGCCGCAAATCGAGTTGTGCATGCTCATTCAAGGAAGATATGATGAACTTGGCTCGGTATATTATATGACGCGCATGAGAGAAATGCAATATTATTCACGGTAGCGTCTATTGCGCGGCACACTTTTCTATTAAGTCAGATATAAATTTACATATAAATATAAATTTTACAGAGGTACATAACATTTCAATTTGGTAATTGCCTTTCAAACATTCTTTGAATCATGCCGCGTGTATCTTCATATATTTCAAAAAATCTCAAATGCTCTGAATCGTTTAATTAATAATTTGCATGAAAACATTCGCAAATGTAAGAACTTGAAATTTTATTAACATATAAATGTAGAGGATAATTTTATTATTAGTTTAGTTTATTACGTTGCTTATAATATTTCTACATTAATTGTCGCTGTCTTATATCATCTTTCACATCGGCAAATTTCCATTTTGCCTAACAGGTGGTCATATCTACGCAAGTGGGAGTGGAAGGACCATTACTAGCGGTCTCGGACAATATGTTCGTCCACAACAACAGCAAGCACGGGCGCAGGGCGAAACGTTTGGACCCCAGTGATCCTGGCGAGTACAATAGTAAGTATAATCCATAAATACTATCAATTAATCAGTATCGTTAAAGAGATAATTTATGCGGAACAGAGCATCGATATCGTCTGCATATTTAATCGCGAAACTGCACGAGCATTTACACGATAATTCGATTTGCCTGTAAACACCAATTGGCCCGCCGTGCAGTTTTTCGTTATTTAATTTTGCAGTTAGCTGCTATATTCCCCGACAGTAATTGCAACCAGCCTTCGCCGTGCTAACAAAGCACTCACAGAAAATATGATAATTAATTAACGGACGATAATTAAAAAGCCCGGTGCGCACATTAAACGCCCTCATTTATTCAACGCATCGATTTTTCACGGATGATATGATTCACGCGCGCGTAAGTTTTCAACGCTTGTCGATCAAAATCGACTTCACGTTCGAGGCATTGCCATTCGAATGCTCGCGGCGTGTTGTTTCTCTCGTGCGGCGCCCTTCCGACGAGGGATGGGGTCAGTTTTCTTCGAGATCGGCATAACGACTCGGGAGCCGCGGCGGGGCGGAATCGTAAGAGGGTTGCAGGAGGGCGCACCGGTAGAATGGGATATATGGAGTCATAGGGCAATTCAGCAAAGTTTGGCGTCGGCCGCGCATACAAACGGCTGATATCGCGCGGCTACCCCCTCGACTGCTCGCTCTTCTCGCGCAGGCTTCTTCCTCCGTCTTTTCTTCCTACCTATGCCAAGACAAGATGTAAATCAATGGGATGCGGGGAAACGAAAGATCCACGCTCCGTTCCGCGCTCCTTGTTCCTCGGTCTTATTTCCCTCCACTCTGCTCGCTCGAATTTCGCCCGAGTGCCTATCCCCCTTCTTCTCGCCGCGGGTTCCAAGGTTCTCGTCTCCACCCGCCACCGCGTCAGTTTCTTCTTTTTACCTGGTTGGCTGCCGCGGAGCGCAAAGACACGGAAAGAAAGAGAGTGGAATTGGCCCGCTTCTCTCATCTCGATCTCTGCTTCTCTCATTCAGTTTCCTCCTCTGTCGTTCTCGAGCTCTCCTCCACCCCGCGGTTGCCGCGGTGCGTTGGTTTGTGAATGCTAAGTTTAAGCTATCTCACGCCGCCCTCTTGGAGCCTCTGCGACGCCAATGAAGGTACCAACACATCCACTCTTTCCAAATCCCCCCGCGAGCTATCCCCCGAAACGCCGAAACGAGCATACCAATGAGACAGGAAACGCGAGAGAAAGGGGAAGAACGTAGAACGCCGGTATCTCGTGGATTTTGCTGTCATTGTGAACGAATTTTCCCGGTTGCTGTACAAATCAAATCTTGATTGTCCATGAAATTTGAAACGCTTGCTTACGATCTATCTTCCCCGATACGCCGTTTTATAACGCATTTTTTATTTGAAACATCGTTACTATTTTCATTTTACGCTTCATGTTCATTTTGCATCTTTTTAAATTTAATTTATGACGCGCGAGAGAGAAGATTATAAATTTTATAAAAATCACAGACTCGTTTCGTGTAAGAGTATAGGACACTATTTCTGTTTATAATACATTACAAAGCAATAAACCAAAAATTTAATTATCAAAATTTAACGAAACTATATGGAAAAGTGTTTGCTATTCCGGCAGAATATAGAGATATGATTGCGCAACATCGTTGTAATGATACTTGCTTGCGCCGGGATAAAACCCAGTTTTTCTGGTAAATTTCTCGAGTCTTTACCACGGCGAACGAAGTTATCGCGCGATCTCGCAGTGATCAAAGAGAATCGGGCCGAACGTGTCGGAGTACAACGGCTCTTCGACTTCGACGATAGTTCGGTGGCAAAAGAGGGGCTCGGGAGGGTTGGGAGTAACACCCCTTACCATTCAGTGGCGCGGAGGATTTTATTTATTCCGGGTTGGTACGCTTGTTCCTTGGCCTCCTCTACTGAATCCCTCTTTTCAACCCTCCACCTCTGCTTCTCCTCTCTACCTACTACCCTCGCGGCGGCCCGCACCGCGCCGCTCGACAATTCTCTACCAGGATGGTTGCCAACACGGCCGGCTCTCTTTAACGACTTTCTCGTACATTGAACGCAATAAATACCAATGTCCCATTGAGGAATCCCTATTTGCGTAGGGACCACACTCGCAACTCTTTAACGCTTTCGCTGTAATCGTCACTTGTTGACTTGATTTTTTATCCGATGAGCAAAATTATACATGATGAACAATCTTTCCGATTGTATCATACGGTAGAATCTTATTACGAATTTTCATTACAGAGTTTATATTTGAAATATTTCACTGATTTTGCACATTATTAATGCGACAGTTATTTTATTATTAGCCTGAAGATAATCACAAAAATGGTTAACCGTAAAGAAATATGGCGTCGATGCGTCGACAATATTTAAAGAATATTCTTTAAATACGTCTAGATATAAACAACGTCGCGATCTTTCAAGCTGCCGAGATTTATCGATGTGACGGCACATAAGCACTCGAAGTGGAAAGTGTTTGAGCATCACTGAGAGCAATATACCATGATGTCAGCCACTCTGCCGTGGCTCCGCTTCGCCCAGGGTCGGTGCCGGGGGTGGCTTGGCTTCGCCGGGGTACAAAATGATATCATTGGGTTATAAATTCCAAGCAGAGACACCGGCGGCCCGATCGCCCCCTCCCCTTCCTTCTTGTTACAACCCTTCTCCGAGCTCTCCCCGACCCTCTTCCTCGTACTCTCTCTTTCTCTTGTCGCCTCACATTCTCTTTCTGCTGTTCTCCTCATAGTTTCTCTTTCATTTTCCGCCTCTTTCCCACTTTCACGAGTCCCACGACCTCGAAAACTTGCCTGCCACGCCGGAAAATATATCTGCCACTCGGCCTCAACCGAATAAACAGAATATTCAGATAATTTTCCATATCCTATTTCTTCCCTCTCGTCAGTCGCGAGTTATTTTCAAGATATTTCACTTGGTTTTATCTAATGCTTAACTTATAATTTTTTATTTCATTATTCTTCATTTTCTTCGTATTCCTTAATTTTCTTATAGGAGAACTGATCGTTAATACTTTAAGACTCAATGTGATTATCTCTCAAGGAAATTTCAACGCCATGCAAATGTGAATCTAACTAAATACTAAGCAATGAAATCTCAAATGCAGGAAATATAGTGGTATTTTTATGTCATGACTCTAGGTCTATATCCGCCAATACCTCTCCAAACGCCGTGCATAAAAGCGATATCGCCTAATGAAGGTTGGACGTCGGGTGGATCCACCGTCATAATCATCGGTGAAAATTTCTTCGACGGATTGCAAGTAGTTTTCGGATCGATGCTAGTTTGGAGCGAGGTCAGTAATTCGCAGCAATACTAGAAATCTCTAACATTAATTTTGCTACGGTAAATACAAAAATGCATTTGTCGTTTTATTACAGTTTATCACTCCACACGCAATTAAGGTGCAGGCACCAGCACGGCAGATACCCGGAGTCGTTGACGTCACGTTACATTACAAAAGCAAGCAATTCTGTAAAGGAGCGCCCGGTAGATTTGTCTACGTTTGTAAGTACGAAGAATATTTGGTACCTATCGCAAAAGATCTATTTGAATAATTGTCGCGAAAAGATTACGACACGCTGACCGATCACGCAGTAAGAGCAAACGAACCTTTGCTGAATTTTCCAGCGGTAAACGAACCCACGATCGACTACGGCTTCCAAAGGTTACAGAAACTCGTTCCGCGGCACCCCGGTGACCCCGAAAAGCTTCCAAAGGAGATAGTACTGAAGAGGGCGGCGGATCTAGCGGAAGCCATTTATAGTATGCCCAAGAGCGGAAACATGGGGATCGCGGGGGCACCCAGAAGTCCGGGTTCAGTGCACGCACCCGCACCTCCTACATCCAGTTCGGCAACGGCCTTTAATTCGTATACGGGGCAACTTGCAGTGACGGTGCAGGAAAATGGTAGCACGGCAAAATGGACGGACGGTATGTACGACGTGCTTCTATTGACAGTATTGTTGAAATATCCTTCACGAACGATGTTCGTACCTTTATATTAGATACTTATTATACAATTTGATAGTAAAATGCCTTGCGATCTCTTCCCCATAGAAGCTTGTACCAATCAAGGCGCAGATGTCTCTGAGTTAAATTTATTAGGCAACCACTCACGACCTGAAATACTGACGAGTTCGTCTGACGGGCAGGTTTCTATTTCTAGACGGTAGTTCCGTGACGACAGGAGCTGCTGCTGACGGAGGAGGCGGCGGCGGCGGCGGCGGTGGCGGCAGCGGTGGTAGTGTCGGAGCCAACGTCGGCGGCAGTGCCGACGCTTATAGACAAAGCAGCAGCGCAAGTCCACGTGGTGTCGTAACCGGCGGTGGTTATTGCGGTAGTTCAGCCAGCACACCACACAGTCACAGTACTAACGGAAGTTATTCTGTCGCCAATCCCTACACCGGCAGTCCGACTCTCTACACGTCGCGTAAGTCTCTTACTCTCTCTTTCTCTTTCTCTACCCCTGCAGACGATCCCATGTCTGTGCAGTGTCGCTGTAAAATCCACAAAATCCAAGTTTTGCCGGAATGAAATACAACTTTTCACATTGGACAACTTTTACAATTCGTGTGTCGTAAGATCGATTAAAACGACATAAATTACATTGCAGCATGATAAAGAAGATACTATAAATGCTTAATAACACAAATTAGTGCCAATATTTAACATTCGTAAGATCATTAGTCTTGCTATAATATTTATAAACGCTTAACAAACATTTTTATTATAATATATACTTCATGACTTTAAAATCCTTTTCAAGCTTTTAAAAGCGTCGATATCTTCGGCACAACTCGAAACGAAGAAACCCAGCACTCGTATACGTTTACGTATCCAGCATGCATGCCCTTCTTCTACTTAATATTACCTTTTGATGCACGCACTTATGATTTTCCCTTATGTGGAATTTTCGTTTTAGCGCACGAACAATATGGCATATTCTATACATCCGGGGACGGGAGTGCGTTCGCCCCCGTAGTACGACCACCGACCACCTCAGTCCCACCGCACTGGCCCACACAGCACCACCTCGCCACAGCCGCCCAGTAACCGCTAACCGTCCACCAACACCACCATCATCACCATCACCATCACCCTATGCACTGCGATTAAAGAATTATGAGAGACGACATTTGAGAATGTATGTACACTTATTTCTGTGTGACGCGATAGTAATCTTAATCTAATTGCAGAAAATTGCTAATTTTCAAGTTAAATTTAAATGTTTGTTTTTTTCATAATATCCTTCCACGTTACAAAGCTTTCAATAATTAACTCGATAAATTACAGATATTGCGATCATATTTTTTTAGCAAAATTAATGGACGTATTTTATAGCAGAGAAAATTAATTTTGTTAGAATGAAGTTGTAGTGCTAACATGATACATGTACGTGTATATTACAAAGTAACTGAAAAATAGCTAGAATCGTTTCTGTACACATTCTCTGAGTTCATATCCGCGAAACTTTGACGCTGTCTGCTATCCTATTTTATTTATCTGCACGGATTATCAGAAAGCTTCACGAATCCTCGCCATCTATCACACACTTTTAACTCGAGAATTAAAAGCTTCGACTGAATAGAATTATTAAAATGTCGAATAAACGAATTTGTGTACAATGATCCTGTAAGAAATAAGAAAATGAACACATATTTTGCCATTATTTCTAATTTTTGTATAGAATTAACAATTATTTCTCTCTTCACTCGTAAATACTTTATTATTGATTTACAAAATATTCTTTTTCATTTAAAAAAATTTATTATTATAGATACAAAGTTATTATGCTTTCCGCCGTTTATTTCTTATTTATTGATTGTACCGTAGCATTTAAACAATAACGCACTACTAACGAACTATAACCGACAGTGGGCATGTTGCAGGACTAGGAGAGGTGGTCGGATCACCATTCAACATGAACCCATTTATGTTGCCCACCTGCAACCAAGGATACTCAGCCGCTGCCAGTCCGCTGCTTTCGTCAAACGGCAAATAGTGCTACGAGATGTAAACTCCGATGAGAATGTCATGGACCGTGGCTTTCGCGGAGATATTGTACGATCTAGCGAATTAGTATGTGCGACCGCATCTGAATAATTATCCAGATAATCGCATAAACAGTCCGGATATTATTGGCGTATGTACATTGTCTTCGCGAATTCGAGTTATTTGTGGCTCTCTTTCTCTTCTGCTCCTTTCACGGTAAAAAGGAAAAAGGGCTGCATGCGGCATCATCATTTTCGTCGGAGTTAAAATTGACAATTTCGTAAGGAATCAGGCAAATCAGTGCAAAAATCTAAGACAACTATCTTGCAACGATCATTGATGATCGCATTAGTTAAGAAACGATACATATCGAACAACGAGAAGGTGTTTTTCTATAAATCTAACAGCTCATTGTCAGATGGCTCGAATGATTATTCACTGAGAGAAAAATATAGTTGGAATAACAATAATCTCACTATATTTTATAGTTAGTTTTGGCCTCAAACATATTTTTATAGTTCATTTAAACATGAAAAATATATCAGAGTGAACAGAAATTTATAGTCATCATATTTGCTTTGTTATTATTACCATGGGTATAGTAAAGCATGCTAAGACTATAGTTACCTGTACCAATATTTGCCAAATATTTTAATTGTATTAACTATATAAAATGGTTAATTTCTCTTACTCATTCCATATATTCTATCATACTATATTTTTACTTCAAATTATTATAATTATTGATAAAAATTTTATATGGGTTACTTATACTATGCCTATATCGTAATTGTCACCAACATAAATGGTAACACTTACTATAAAAATGATATTCCTAACTAATAATCATTTACTATGTCATTATAGTTCCAAATATCATACATTTTTCTCTCAGTGTTGAAAGTTATACTTGAAAAATGATTTTTTTTTGTTTTTTTTTTACAACAGTTCTAACAATTTATAGTTGATAATAAATTTTTATATAAATAATAATTTTGATCAATCTGTATTAATATAGGAAATGTTGTCTAATATAATTTGCGACATTTCTTGTTACACTATTTCTCTTTTATCTCATATGTAATTGAATTTGTTAATTATATGATTTATCGCTTTGAAAATAATTATGATAAAAGATATTTTTATTTTTGTTATTAATATAATAATGATATACTTGCTGTATTTACAGTTGAGCAATATTTATCACAAAATATTTTAAATCTGTACTTTAGACGAAGTAAAGATTTAGTAAATTGAGAGCCAATCGCATAAACCGAACGAGAAAGATGGTATCAAATATTTTATATCATACGAACTACAAAAGCTGATACAGATCGAAAGAAATTGACACCACTCGACGGACATATCGCTTATTAATGAATAACAGATACCATAGTTTTAGAGAGCATTTTCGACTTCGAAATTTTAACTTCCTACCCCTACAATTTATGATTAACCAATATCGCCTAGTTAGCGTAACGTGTAACGTAATTTGTAAAATATCTGTAAATATTGTTGCGATGTACAAAAAGAAAACTATTTCCAGGAAACCAACGAAATGATATTGACACGTCACTCTAGAGTGAAAATTATTATACATAGGTGTAAATAAACGTAGGTTGTATGTAGCGTATCCGTATAATTGAGTCGACGCCATCCAATTTTTTAACGTAATCCAGATCAGGAATGCACGAGTTTACGTCTCCATATCTATTTCGTAGACGAAAAATTGAATTTGTTGCAATCCATTCCATTCTTTAAAACAGAATCTAGATAAATGACCAGTATCTGGCAACGAAATCAGACCAAAAACGTTAAGAAGTTGGATCGAACGCGACCTGTATAAAACGTATATAGTTGATTTGGATCGTTTGATAAGCCGGCCGGAAACAAATCTCATACAACACACGAAAGTATACGAAGCATATACCGGATTGAAATCCCCAGTTAGTCCAAAACTTTTGCAACAGTTTTACGAGCGTAGATCGTATCGTTTGTCAAAACGAAGATACCGCGTTAAAAGTTATTATAAAGAGTTCCTTTTTGCATATCGAGAGACTTGGTATGTACTTTTCTTCTAGGAAGTGCATTCTTCGTCCCGGAGCCGAGTGCTCTGTGATCTTGTGATGTTGATTATATATATATATATATATATGTATATGGATTGTACTTTGGTTCAATCACGTCACGTCATCTTTTACGAGACGCGTTGTTCTTGTACGCACGCGAAGACACGATACGCACACTCGCGCGTATAGACACACTCGTCGGTGTATATTGAAATAAATTAAACTTACTTTTTGAGAATTAAAAATCTTGATGATAGAAAAGTTTCTATGTTCCATTCTTTGCCCATATCATCCTTAATTACACAGTAGCAGCTGTATACAAACTAAGTAAGTATCTTTTTTTAATTCCTTCTGTATTTCATTGATTCCACTCTTTAAAACTAAAGAATTTATATAAGTAACTTTTATCTATAAATTATGATGTAGCTTGGTTCAATTTTTATATTTTATGAGTAATTAGATATTTAAATAATAAAACTATCGCTTATATATAATATTTAAATCAGCAGAATAGACAGTGATACATTACAAAATTATTTACATTATTAATGAAATTACTGTGGAACTTTCTATATAATGATTACTATAAAAGCAATAATAATATACATATATAATATTGTGTAATCTCGATATATAAATTAAATATGTCAGAAGAATTACTCTATATCGTAAGATACAAATCTGTGAAAGAAAGGACAGAAATTATTTCGCATAATATGTTGATCATCAAACTCACAATCAGCTGGGAACCTATTTGTCCCAAGAGAAAGACAGAGAACAAGCCGGGATCAACAAATAGCGAAACAGGATCTGAAGGACCACTCCAGAGCGATTAGTTCACATGGTGTCCCATTACATCCTGCCGCCAAACGATGGCGTGTATGATGCATGTATTGTGAGGCTGTTTGTGTTATTAGATTTAGATTGGCTGGCACGTGGCAGGGGTGGCGCGTGCCGCATTGCAAACGTTACAACGTGGGTACAATACAAAATCGTTTTTCTTCAAATACTGGTTTCTTTGGCTTCCCATAGAAGGGTATCGATTTTCACTTGCACACGGCTAACACGCTGTTACAATAACGCGCTAATTTCTCTGGTATATAATTTATTAAAAGAATACGCGTTTCCACACATACACTGTATATCTTCTATAGTATATATAGTAACTATGTATATGGTCTGCGTAGTTTTCTGCATAGTTTCTCTATTATTAAAAATTGGTAAAGTAAAAAATTAAATTCTAATGAAAACTTTTGAAGTTACAGATATTTGATACTTTTACAAAAAAATGTATAAGAAATTAAACATACAAGTTCTTACGTCGCGCTATCAAATTCACAATAAAAATTAATAAAATTAAAATTAGAATTTACGATTACTTACAATCTATTAAGATAAAGCATAACATCGTTTAGTGACCGCTGTTAACTCGATGCTGCAATAATAGTATTATCAATACTTAACAATAATAATGAAGGCTTGAATTTTGGTACATCGATAATCTTGGTCTTTTAGTTTCAACCCTCATCTTGCATAAAGAGATAGAGCGCTTTCAACTCGCTGTGGTGAGCTTACTTTTTCGACACGTGCTCGTCTAAAACCTAATTCGACGGATTAGAGGCACGATCTAATTTGAATCTATAAAAAAAGAACAGTGTGCAATTTTAGAGGAAGTTTATATCCTTTTTTTTTTAGAGAAAACTACATTCTTTTTTTAAGATTTTCCAAGAGAAGAATGTTAGCGAATATTTATTATCTTGAATCTCAAAAGATTTATAAATAATATATTAATCTATGTATAAAATAAAAATTTTATATAGTAATTCAATTGTTGTTTTTTATCCATTTACTGGCGAAGAAAAGATTTTATTTCGTATTTTATATAGTAAATTATATAAATCTTCTAAAGTATAGTAAGTTTTTCAAACTTTTTTAGTCGTCTGACTGTCTGTAGTTATCGCAGCATCACCATGCGCTGTCTTTACCATTATTATGTTATCGAGGCTGAGCTCGGGTTGCGTGTCAAAGGGGATGAACATTCGGGCAAGCTGGGATAAGAGCAATCCGGTGATCCACCCCTGACAGTTCATCGCGATAAGATCTGCTCGTGCAACGAGTCGGCTCCATTCATATTCTGTTTGCTTTCTGGATCCTACGACGTCGCAAGCCCATTGTACTCTCAGTGATGCGAAAGAATATTACCATCTGCTTATTACCGGTAATCTTTCCTCAATGGTATCGAATTTCCATGAGCTTGTCAGAATAGCGAATCTCATCAACAAACGATTCGTTCGAGATGCATTTTGCTCGCTTTTTGAGATATGACCATGGAAACAATTTAAATATTCGATATTCAATAAAAGCTATTAAAAAAGATATTTGAATGAGTCAGAAACAAATTTTTCCGGGGATTTTTCATCTTAAACAAAAATTTAAAAATGTAGGTACATTTAAGTATTTAAGTATACAAAACATACATTTAAGTGTCAAAAGAAAGAAGTAAGATATATTATGTAAAAACTATACACGATTTTTTAAATACTTCGTAAATAAACATACATATTTACGAAATATTTAAATAACAAGTTATTGACAATTTGTCAAACAATATTCTTAGCTTTTCTTTCTTTATATATATATATATATATATGTATATATATGTATATATATATTATATATATATATATATACATATATATAATATACTGCTACTTAAATTATTTACTGATCGGAATTATACATATATCTAAAAGAGATCCCAAATAAGATATTTTAAAGTTCTTAAAACAATGTTTCAAGGATATCATAAATCGGGACATAAGATATCTTCAGCTGCGTATCCACCAAAGGAACATTGAGAAATTTTGTTTAGAAACAAACATACACATACATATACATACAGTATGTCTGATTTAAGTGGAAACGCGTAATTATTTCATAGAAAATTAGAAATACAAAAAAGTTGTTCAGACAAAAGTTGTAGGGTTTAAAAAGATTTTCTGATGATGTCAGTTTGACTCTGGGTGGCGTCGCCAAAGTCAGGACAAGGTCACTTTGAATTTTTTAAATGGAACCCTCTATTTTTTATTGCATATTCTTATAGCCCTTCTCGAGACCTTTTCAAAACACCCCAAAAAATTGTCTTTTGCATAAGCCGTTCCGGAGATATAAAGCTTTAAAGTTTACAATATTTTGACATAAAATATAAAATATCTCGTAAACTATTCATTTTTCGATAACAGTACCTTAATACTTTTCTGCGTAGAGATCTATTTACTGAGATAAATCAATTGGTGCAAGGAAAACACATGGTTGCTCTTTAATGAATAGTTTATGAGATATTTTATATTTTATGTCAAAATATTGTAAACTTTGAACCTTTATAACTCCAGGAACGGCTTATGCAAAAGACAATTTTTGGGGGAGTTTTGACAAGGTCTCGAGAAGGGCTATAAGAATATGCAATAAAAAATAGAGGGTTCCATTTTAAAAATTCAAAGTGACCTTGACCTAACCGTGGCGACGCCACCCAGAGTCAAACTGATATCATCAGTAAATAGATCTTTTTAAACTCTACAACTTTTGTCTAAACAACTTTTTTGTATTTCTAATTTTCTACGAAATAATTATGTGTTTCCACTTAAATCAGACATACTGTATATATATACATACATACATACATACTAGAACTTTTACGGAAACACGCAACAGAAATACAAATGTTGCTCTATATGTTCCTTTGGTGGATACGCAGCTTTAAAGACATCAATGTTTTTCTGATAGTTTCATAAGACGTCTCTTAGACGACTTCAAAACATTATAATATTATTTTGCTTAGTCTTTAATATTAATTTCAAATATTACAGAGAGAAACAGAGAGTATCCAGATTATAACGTATAATAAATTATTATATCTAATGTTTTTAATAAGTATAAATAATTTTAGTAATAAGTTTTGACAAGTATAAATAGTTATGTTAATAATAATTAATAGTAATTTGTTTCATCTTTATGAAGTACACATATATATTGGCAATATATTTATATAAATATATAGTTTTTATAAAACGATAAATAAAAAAATAAACATAAATATTTTAACTGTACAATTATCCATTGTTGAAAAGGAAAAAATATTGCATTATAAATAATTTATTTCTACAGTCAATAAGGATTGAACATCACAGTAAAAGCGAATCGAAGATAGATTCCGTCACGAAGCTAGGTTGGCCGAGCGGTCTAAGGCGCCAGACTTAAGTTCTGGTTCCCATCTGGGAGCGTGGGTTCGAACCCCACACCTGGCAAAACTTTTTTTGCATGATGTATTTGTAAATCGATAAGAGCATTGCAGCTTTATTTAAAATTAAACTCTCAAAACTATTTTTTAAAACAAATTAAGTTAGTAAAACACCTTTTCTACTTGAAATTTTAAGGCTTAATATATATAGCTTCCAAAATTGTCTCTTTACATATAAATTTTTTTATATTTTTTAAATTGTTACTATATATATTATTCTAACAAATATTCCAATTATATAAGATATTAATAATAAAATGATATAACACATATTCCTGATACTATCGATTTTAACATTGAAATAGGAATGAATTGCTTTTTTGAGAATATTATATTTTTTCAATGTTCTTTTAATATTTTCTTGTTTATATAAAAATTTATTTTGAAATTTGGAAATGTCCACATTAATTAGCTTTATTATCACCAACAAAATTATTATTAAAGACTATCGCCCTGAATAAAATTTCATGATTACCGATGGCATCTCAGTCGGGATATAATTGAAGACTATCAACATTATCGACTGTTGGAATAAAATTTTCCATCGCCAATATAAATATCCAAATAATTAACGTATAATGTTTGAAGTAATATAAAATACCATTTTTTAAATACTATAATATCAATATCAGTTACAAGCGCTACAAATCAACAATGTACACGTCTGGGTCTATTTTATCTTATTACTAGTAGATATTTCAGATATTCCCTGCAGATAAACTCACAAATTTTCCTATAGACAGTTATCTATTGTAGTACTAGATGTCAGTTGTCTTTATTTTTTAATTCAAATATGTAATATTGATTACAATAAAATTAATAAAATTTTATTGATTGCTGTAAAAAGAATCTTTTTTGATCGGAAAACATAAATTTTGATATATGATAAATACAAAAAGATTTATAAATCATTACTTCATTTTCTGAAAAAAAAACCGATGTTTTATTGCTTCAATTTCTAATTTCAGTTACGCAGAACATGTTTAAATTAATATATATTTTAAGAAAAACTAACATAAAAAATCTCAATCAATAAGTGTGTAAATCACACCCGCTGATAAATTAACACCAATGCAACGTTTTCTGTTTACAATCATGACCAATTAATCCTAAAATGGCTATCAATTAAGAAAAAATAATTTTTTGTAATCTTTTATTTATTTTATTATTCTTTTGTCATCTTTTACATGACGAATGTAACACAAGGCAAAGAAAGATTATTCAATCATGCATTTATGGCAGTCAATACATACATAATTGTCCTGCTGGCAATTTATTTCCCAACAGGCAGTAATTAATATAAACTTTATGCTACATTATGAATTCAAAGAAAGAACATTCCAAAATTTAATATAAACTTTATGCTACATTATGAATTCAAAGAAAGAACATTCCAAAATAAAAATGCGAGAAAATATAAATATAAAATTTCTCATTGGCTTTTCTAAGCAAATTATACGAATTAATGATATCTTATATAAAAATATAGTTAACAATTAACGAATTATTTTTTGTGATCAAACGTCTCACTTCCAAGCTCCATTGCATAGTTAATTCTTAAGTCCTATTTATGAATGATAAGTCCGTATTTTTATAGATATTTATAGTTAGACATTTACAGATTTGAAAGAAATTAATCGAATTAAAAACTGATTTCCTGTTAGCAATCTGATTATAAAGAATTTATCTCTAAAAATATTTTTATCTTATTATATAATAACTATACTTTATTGTATGTATACTGTCCTATTTTCGAGCAAAAAAATTATTTTATTATTGATTTTTTCCAATATGGCACAAACGCATTTTCTCTTTGCAGCCTACACCTTGCCAAAGACCTTACATCGGTGGCAATCGACAACGTCTTAATAACGTTTCTACATTATCCGGCGATCAAGTTTGGAAAGATCATTAAACGAAACAACGTGAAACGCGGTCGTAAAAGCGATGGACCGAAGTTTCCGCGTCTCTTTCCGAGCGGCCTCGCGTGTCAAGCGAGATGCGGCGCGACGAGGCGAATACGGCGAAGACGACGCACAAGCATCATCGGCCGTAAAGAGGCAGCACGCTCTTACATTAGAAAATGATAAAGCTCCGGTATAATATTATCGGAACAACGCCGCGTTGCGGTCGTAAAATCGCCGTACATACGGCGAATGGTCGCGGGGGACCGCGTCAATGGCCCCCGCGCATTTTCGGGGTTCGCCGACGGAAAATATGACGGGGAGCCGCGGAATATTAACGAGGGAAGCCAGTCCGCACCGTAAACACTCGATGTAAACGTATCCGGGCGGCCAGCAGCGCGAGCTCGGACCCCGAGATCCGCGCTAATTTGGTTTTACGTTACAGAGTGATTATACGTACCCCAACGCAACGGGGTAACGCAACACGGACTCGGTCGGCACCTTAATCCGAAACAAAGCATCCGTTTCGGCGAGAGCGCGTATGTAGATGTGCGACGGTGTGTGTGCGGTGGGACCGCACACATTGTCCCGTAGGTGAGCTCCCCGTCCTCCCGCGTGATTGCGATGGAACGTTCCGGGCTAAGCCTCCCGAGGTCAGGGGGATACGGTATAATTATGTCGAACCACTTACGCGACCTCTTCGGCTACCTTGAATCAGAAATCGATTATTCTCGCGGCGGCCTCTCATTCTTCTCTGAATTCCTCTCAAAATCTCTTGGAAGCACGCTTTCCGATCGGTGTTCATATTTTCCTGCTCGGAAACCAGACGTGCGGAGACCAGATAAAATGATTCGGGAGAATCGTCCAGTCTTTCAACGATTTGATGGAAACCGTGAAATATACATGAGACTGTGGAACCAATTTCAAAACTCATTTCTACAAAGCAACTCGATCATGAAAGGATTTCCAATTTTTGCCAAGAAATTGTCTGTGATATAAAAGAAAGTTTTGAATCAAAGAAATACGCACTAATTATATGAAAAGGTGGCCCCCGTTAAAATCGACCAAAACTATGGAAAAGTGTACTTTGTGTGATGCCGATCAAAAGTTCAAATGGGCACGACCTTCAAAATATGCTAGTTTTTAAGCTACGAGCCCATAAAGGTTAACATTGATGGGCTTATTTTTAGACAAAAATTATGGGCTCGTAGCTTAAAAACTAGCATATTTTGAAGGTCGTGCCCATTTGAACTTTTGATCGGCATCACACAAAGTACACTTCTCCATAGTTTTGGTCGATTTTAACGGGGGCCACTTTTTCATATAATCAATGCGTGGTCTTTTTAATTGATGTTATAGTTTCTATTTATAAGGTACATCGGCACAATTAAAAAATATTCAACGGTCCTTTTTAAGTAAAATAAGAAAAAACTTTTATTATATCCTAACACCTTCCTGTCTCTTCCAGTGCAGTAATCGATATTTTGCGGAGTTGCGTCTCTTTGTAAATAACCGGTTCACCGGTATACCATCCGTATGATGTAATAAAAATACCACAATATTTACGAATCGGAATAGGCGTTACGCAGTCTGTTCTCGCGAATCGTGACTGTTACGTGAGCCGGAATGAAAATAGTGTATGAATACGGTTTACTGACGGCGGCATTCCAATAATAATTTACAATACGGAGAAACCTCTCTTCGCGCGCGCGAATAACAGGTAATGACGTACTTAACGAGTACGGTATAGATTCCGCTTAGGCGCGTATACGACGTAGAGAGGTTCAGGGTTCGAGGTTCAAGTGCCCGTGCACACGTTTCACGTGCGTCGCCGATGTGTGGGCCGGCTCGAACGTGAATTCCGAATACTTCACGCACGTGTCTAATAGTACGTTCAAACACAACGGTAAATTAGCGCCAGCATGACTCCATCTCGGAGGGCGAACTCCCACATTAATCGACGATGTTACTGGCGGCGGGTCTCAAATGGCTCCTAAAGCCGCTTTACGACGTAATCTGAAATTGTGTTGTTGTAACCGATTAAAATTGTAATTGCCGCTATTGCAATCGTGATAAGATCCGCGACGAAATTTATAACACACTCTCTGGGAAGCGCACGGCTTTCCATTGCGGGAAAAGCCACGGCTGAAGATCACGATATACTTCCTGCAACGTAATTCATGACGCGCGCGTTCATTACACATGCATTAAGAAATGCTCCAACGACATATTACAGTTATTTCATCGTTATAACGTAGAATATTTCTCCCGCTAAAATCAATACACGCCGATGCCACGTATGACATATTGAGATTCTAATCAAGATAGATCACTAGAAGAGCAATAGAATACTCGAAGAAAGATTGCTGCATATTAATAAGCATGCCGCAATATCTCATGTAATAATTTTTTACAAATTAATCAACTAGCTAAATTATTTTACGATTGCAAATATGTAAAACAATTTTATCATTTATTTTCTTTATATATTTATTCTTTTTCTTTATAAGCAATCGTGTAGATACATATCGCGTATTTTATTCAAATTACGATAGATTGAGATAATCTTTATGAACTAGCCGCTGAACGCGTATATTTGTTCCATCTTCTATAAGACGAATCTCGTTATACCGAATTTGGTAACGACCACCTCGAAGTAGTACGACGCTACTTTCGTTTGCGTTTGACACTCCGTCTACCAAGTCGTTGTTCAAAGAATCGTCTAACGGAGAAACTCGTATGGCGAGTGAAAACACACACAAGTCATATATCTCTCACCATCAGTAAAATTCCATTTAATCTTTTTCTAATACATTTTCATTTCATTTTCATTTTCAGTGAAAATCTTAAAGATTATTATTGCGTGAAAACTGTTTTATTTATTAATGCATAATATAAAGTTTCAATTAATTATAAATGATTAAAAACAAACAGTCGAGACTGCGATTTGCATGCAATTACAATTAAAAACTCAATCTATTGCGATACTTATCATAAAATAATTATATCATTATATTATTACTTACAAGGGAACATTCCCAGGTGTTCCGCCGTTTTCGATTCAATGCAGAAATGTTATATAGGTGATGCTAATAATATATTCTGCAAGTATCTTTGCGTTAAAAAAAATAGCGGTATAATGAATATTTCTTTATTGAGAAAAAAAAACTACATTTTTATTGAAATAAACTATAAAAAATTATTTTTGATGAAATAAAAGTTAAATATATACTCGTAAAAATGGATTTTCATGCAAGTACACGGAGAAAATTTTATAATAAAAATTACTATGTATGGCAGTAGCCAGCATGGACTATTGCTGGAATTATAAAAACTTTTACTATGTAAAACAATGAAAAACATAGTAAAAATATTTATAATTCCAGCAATAGTCCACGGCTACTGCCATACATAGTAATTTTTAATATATAAAATTTTCTCCGTATACTACATAAAAAAATATTAGACAATACGATCTCAGCAGGGGCGTTCCTGCGGAACACGGCGGAACACCTGGGAATGTTCCCTTGTTAGCTTCACGGGAAGTAAAAAATCTAATGCGTAAAAAATGAGCAAAAAATACTACCGAGCTTATTTGTAATCTTTTCGACACTTCATACTCTTCATACTCTTCATTGTAATTACATTTGATGTAACCATAGCAGTTGAGGGTATTGGAATTGCTTCAAGATCACATATTCAAACCATTCTGCTTGCTTTTCCTGGCATAGGCTTGAGGACTGGCTCGCTATAAAATAATACTAGAACGATAAAACACGCGTGCGACTTGTGTCCACAACATGTTGTACGCGCGTGGGAAGGTGGTGTCGCAGGTAGAACGATCGAATTGGTACACATTGATACATCGAGATTTGAGACGAGATCTTGTAGCTTCGATACACACGCCTCGACGTACCATACGCCCGAGCCTATTAATACCACAGTCAGTACGTTACCGTCTCATAAATACGGTTGCCGATACGAAAAATGACGCGTCGCCGCGAGCTTGACGCGAATCGTTAAATCAATTCCCCCTTTTTCTACCATCGCCGTAAAATTCATCGATGCAAATAGAGCGCATTTGTCACGGTCATTGAGAAACGAATCGTTCCGTTCCATCAATATCGAGAAATCGTTCGCGCTGCTGCCTCGATCGAAATGTTCATTGAACAATTCCCATCACGACGTTCGACAGATCGCAATTCGAGATATTATAGTCAGCTGTACTGCAACTTGTATCTCTCTTGTTTATATCCTTCGCCGTTGGTATATGTACCGTATGTGTGCAAGTTGTTGCAAACATTACATAATACACTATTTGAAGTGGACTGTAAGTGAAATGTAACAGCAGCCGTTGTCGCAACGATGTCTTTCAAGAAGGAAGAAATGCACGACCATTGCGGCAAGTTTTTATCATCGCGATCGTCGTGCGAACATAACACCGTAGGCCGTGTTTCTCGTTGCGGGGAACACAAGAGTCATGTGGGTTTCGCGAGAAAACAAGCGAAATAATTGGACCCTAACACCGATTCGGCGGAACGCGCGAAGACATATGTGACATCATTGCTGTTTTTCTTTCGACCGCACGCAAAACTTTATGGAGTTTCAAGAGTATGCAAGCTCCAAACGGGATCTTAGTTTTAACATTCCGATCGCTTTCAAATTTTTCTTGAAAAGGCATTTTTTTTATCCATCGAAAATTTTATCTGTATTTAATTTTAATCGAATATTTGCTTTCGAAACTTCGACAATCATGTATAAATATTAAGATTAAGAAGACAAAAATGTTTACGCGTATCGCGACGCAAGACGGTGGCGCCGTTGGGTGGCGATAAAGTTTTAAGATGCGGAAATAAAAAAATACGGGTCGCCCTTATAAGGCGGGATCTCACATACGCGCGTATTACAAGACGGCCGAGAGTCGCACGGATAATTTATGACGCGGGACAAATTATGCCTCACCGAACCGGTAAGGAATTTGTGCGTTGCCGAAGGTACCAGTTGTAACTGTCCACAACGGGTGTTAATTGAAAGACACACTCCTAAACAATTATAAATATTCTCTTATTATTATAATCTACCGTGTTTATGCGCCACTTATAACACGTATGAATCAGGAAGGAAGGGAAAAGAGAGAAGACGGTACATATATGAACCATGTTTTTCAAGGCGATTTTGTTTCGAGAGGTATTGAGACTGCCATGGCCATTCCTGAGTATTCAAGTGTCTCGGGTAATGCGTTTAACCGTGCAGTCTGTAATTTCATTACTGCGCTTAATGAACGTTAAATGATTAAACCGTTAAAATATGTCTCGCGGATATCAATGTAATCCCCTGCGGTGATTCGCCTACTGCCGCGACTAATTTCAGGCATTCTCAGCGCGGAACTGGCGAACGCAGACGCGATTATTCATTTTTCCTCCCTACCGGTAATACCTCTTCCTTCTTAAATAATGTGCATATCTTAACACTAAGGTTTATTGCAGCGAGAGCCATTACCGCTGTCATTGCGGGCTCGCGCACCGCGTGCTTGGGAAGAGTGTGTCTTTATTAAACGCGTCATACCAGAAATAGCGTCTATGCATGTAATTCTATATGCTAGCTATACTAATATTATGAATAATAACCCAATAAATTGTATTTTATGTCTGAATGTTGCTAAATCTTTCCGCGGAACATTTTGTATTCCAGTATTATTAATACGTTCAAGATCGAGACACTTCATTATGCATTCATACAAAAAGAATTTATTCAGCCCGCATGTAAAGCACTTCTGTGTGGAACGTAATATCTTATATTTATCACTGTCAACGATAAGAGAGGCAGACGTATACAAAACAATTTCCAGCATAATCGAGTTAAAGTGTTCTTCCTATACTAACAGTGTACTGAAAGGCATTACTTTACGTTATACGTTTTGCCAATCGGGGACCGCCGGGGGACGAAATCGTCAAAGGAGAGAGCGAAATATCTCGCGCATGCGATGGTCCTCTCGAAGTCGCTCGACCGCAGAGATCGCCTCGTCGGTTCCACTTCGTCCCAATGATTTGTAATTACTGCCGCTAATATGGTACACGCCGGCAGTAGCTCTCATCCGAAACGGCAGGCCAATTACAACACGAGACAAAGGCCCCGCAAAGATCGCAAACCGTTGAACGGAGCGGGCTCGTGCAGATCACGATCTCAGGAGCTTTACGATCTTACACGGCGCCACAGGTTAATCATTCGAGCCTTCCACTCTCGCTCTTATTATAGTCCGCGGTACGCGTCTTCCATTCCGGCGGATCTTCGATTCGCCATCCCGCAACGGCTCCTACCGATCGCTACTGTCCTCGCTGATTCAAGCGCCGATGCGCAGAGATCGATGGACTCCGGCGGGGCCTCTTTTGGACCAAGCGGCGCCGTTGCTTCGGATTCCAGAAGCCCCTAGGGCCACGCGTGTCCCCTCTACGGGGACCACCTCCTACGGTCCCGATCTCGTTTTCGTAAATCACAATCGTCGGAGAAGAAATTGATTATCGCGCTGTATATGCTGCTCGCTGCCGTATTTACTAATCATGCAACACAGTAATTGGATGTAAGAACCAATATAAATAATTATAAGTAAAGATGTATATGTTGCAATATATCTGTAAAGTTGCCGTTCTCGCATTTCAATATATTGCTGTAAATTTAATATTTAATACTGAAAGTTAGAATCCGGTTCATATATTCCATGTCCTTTCAAGCATGTGTATGAAAATATTAATTTTGTAAAATATTAAAGTATTATTTTTTTTAAATGGACTAACGCAATATTGTGTTAAGTCTCATAATTACATTTTTTCTCACTTCTTCGTTAAAGCAAGAAAAAAGCTAGTCCTGCTTAGCTGAAATTATTAAGTAAAATCCCGTACTCGAGTTACGTAAATGACAAATGTAGGCTCAATACGGCGGCAAGCGAAAAAGACCAACTTGTTGGTTTCACCACGTGCCGCGGAACTTAGTGTAATTTTCACGGAAGATCGTCAGGTGCTAACTAACGTTCCAACAGGATCGACACCATTCCTTTTCCGAGCGTGCCGCACGATTCTAGGAACAAAAGCACGTTTCTACAATATTCGTGACACGCCGCCGCGTTCTATTGACCCCCGTTATCGCGATTGAGATGACAGGGCGACGTGGCAAGGCAGTTCTGTTTCGAAATCGTCGGTTTCAATCTTGCGCGAGGGAGCCGTTGCCGGACGTGGTGCGGGAAGTGGCGGGGAATGTGCGAATTGATTTGCGGTTCGTCGTATGCCGATGTACGGTCCTGGCGCCACAGCCGGCATTCCAGCATTTCCGGAATGGCATACCGCCTCTCATCAGGTCCAGCCTCGCATTAACGCGGCTCCGTATTAACAGGAAAGGAGATTCAAGTACGGTCGATCCGCGTGGTAGTCTCGAGTGGTGTCCGCACATCGAACCTGGGATCACATAAACGTTGAAACCTTATGCGTTAAAACTTTAATGCAACGCGATAAAACCGATAACAAATGTGAATTTGTTATCAAATGTGTCAATTATATGATATTTTTAGTATTTATGACGTGAATCTGCGATTTGTATCATAATTTGTCAATTTGGCAATTTTATTATCGCATACAATAATTTAATTAGTAATGGAAAAATTTTAGAAAACAAGTTGCATGAATAATGTGTATGATTACTTTTAATTTAATCTACGTCATTGCAGTGCAATTGACACAAATTTAAGATGAATTGTTTATTAAATGGGATTATTTTTAACGTAAGTATATTTTCTTTCAATATACGCAAAGTATCTTAAAAATTATGTATTTCCTTTTTGCAGATATTGGATACTTAATGAAAATTGGAATTTTCTCATCCACGTAATTTAAATAAATATTCTCTATCACCATCTTAGCTAGTAATTCTTCTCCTTTTAAAATCTTCCCGTCTGAGTAAAAAACTGAAGATAAAACATCTTCAGCGGACTAATTGGTACTTCAATTATTAACAAGCTATATCACGGCCGTCCCGCGAGAAAAATAATGAATTTAACGGTCTAATGGAATGTAACTGGCCAGATGAGCAGTTCGAGTGCTAATTTCCTTGCTCTTTGTATACTACCCGCCGCCCAGGAAAATTGTGCTCGGGGTGGAATTTCCGACTCGTCGTAAAATTCCGCGATGATCTAACTAACTCCTGGGCGCGCGTAAAGCCGCGGGTGGCACCGCGGTGTACCGTAAAGTCCTGTTTACACCCGAAATGCGAGTGGTCTTAAGCCAGGTCGAAATCATCTGTGGGAACCAGGACCGCGCGGCACAATGGCAGGCTTATTAAAATTCCTGGCTGTATTTTATGCTCGCGAGACGGTGGGCACCATCTCGCGAGGAGGTACGGCGACGAGCTGGAACGGGAAGAAGGAGAGAGAGGGCCCCCGGTAGGGGAATTGGCGGGGTACGGAAGGGGGAAGGCCACGCGACTCTCTCGGGGCCCGGACTTAATCTCGCCACATCTACACCCACGCTTACTAACCGATGTGGGTATGTACCGCTGGACACACCACGAGCGCATTTCACCACGACGACTTCGGGTTTCATCCTTTCGCCGGCCTCGTTCGACCCCCTTCTTGGGCCGGTCTCGAGGACCGGGCTCCAAAATTTCCCACTTATGAAAGATGTATGGAACGAGTCGTACTTCATCAACGAGATATCATACAGTCTCATCGACGTTGAATGATGCCCGATGCATAATGTTAGTAGACAGAAATATTCTGCAGATGGAATGCCGAATTTTCTTACATATCGCTATCGAAGCATATAATATACAAAGTAATTCAAAGTTAATTTCGAATTTATTTACTATTGTTTCTCAAAATTTATCGTCATTTTAATTAAATATTGTATAATTTTATCTATGAAAATTCAAAGACGAGGGATCAGCGCTGATTCCAACTGTTGGTATTGAACTCGCTGAGACCAACAATCGCCAGTTCTTGGATTACTTCGTGACTACAACCTAACTGACAATAAAAAACGGCGAGAAAAAAAATTACACGATAAAACGTCTCTCCCAGTTACTGAGCAAATTGTGGGAATCCCCTTTCGGCTTATCGTGTAAATATGCAGCTTGGTGCGTGCAACAACGTCGATGCACAGTGCAGCTATGCGAAAGTATCTACCGCCAGGCCACCGCCAAACACCCTATAGCGCGCCGCATAGAGGCGAGTGCGTTACCCTCGCGCGTTGCTCGCTCTTATCGCGCGACGACCGCTTATCAAGCGCCAGTCTGGCCAGACTTCCCTCCGCAGGTGAATGTAGATACGCAATCTACCTGTATTCGTCTCCGATGCTCGCGCACGGCTTACGAAGAGAACGCTCTTTCTGTATGTCTCTTGTGCGTCTCTTATCGCGAATTCCGGGCCGCCGTCGTGCGAAGACCCCCGGAGACCCCGCTACCGTCACGTCCGGAGCGGTAATTGAATTCTCGGTACTCGTAGCAGCGACTATTCGTCTTGCGTTAAAGAGCAAATTTGTTTCATCACCAGCGCGTTGCGTTATCAGCAACAATTCCGCAAAATGGAGCAGGCGGGCTCGCTAATCGCCACGAGCAAAGTTGTAAGACTATATAAGATTAACACGCTCTCGTCGGCGCACTACACTGTGAGAAAAATGCGATTGTAATGATTCCAAATTTTAATCCAAATTTTTCCCACCACTTTATGATGTATGTATAAAGCTAGAAGATAAATGATAACTTCGCGCAATGTACTTTACATGAAACAAACATATTTTAGATTTATTGTTAGATGTTCTCGACATTTAAAATAAAGATTGTGTTGCTAGAAGATGCAACATAATATCGAGAACATTTTCTTTAAAAGCACAAATCGTAAACCTGCACGAAAATATGCATCTCCTACTTGAGCGAGGAATCTTTTCTATTCGCAAGAGGTCAAGAGCGTCGGATTAAATTTTTCTGCGCGAAAGTTAATTCAAGGAACTCCAGCATCTCGTTGAGCGCTTCCTGCCGAAGGATCCTCGTCCAGTTGGCCGCGGGCCAGAAGCAAATTAACCTAACGAGGAAAAGAGGGGCAGTTTTCACCGGAAATCACGCGGCAACGCGACGGAGACAAAAAGAGGCAACGGAAGACAGAGATCTCTCTCGGCGAAGGAATTCGTTGCCAATGCACCTTCGGGTGCGCCCACACCCACGACCGAATGGACAAGCTGCTGGACCGAGCAGCCCGTCCAGCTTCGAGGAAGGAGGAATCGGATTCAATGGGACACCATTGTTATTTATTTTCCTAGGCGTGTTCTGGCCCCGGTCCAACGGGCCCACGTGGCCGCGATTATTTATAAAATCGGTACCAAATAGGGCGCCGTGCTGGGCGTTAACGAGACCCGTGTCACGTCGTTGCGCAATCCGGAACGGAGGGCCGCTCTTCCACGAACAACAAGTAAGAAGAACATGGCGCCTTGCTAATGACGCCAATAGTCAACCCACTTGTAACCCATCGTGCGTGCTTTTACATTGATGACGCAAAACTTGGTACACGCGGAAGTGGTGGTCGATGTTTACGAGACATAGCGCCCCTCTATTCTTTTTTTCCACAACACTCCTCCGCCGAACAAGATGATCTCTTAGGCGAAGTTAATTACATATCTCTGTTCACGTGCGATATCATTGACACGATGGTATTATTGTTATATCATGATAAAGAGAATTGGTTTCTAGAGTTATATAATTTACAGTAGATTTTCACTTCACGATCAGCAATGTTTACCCACACATGTCCAACAATAATCGATCGACGTATTAAACGATATTAGCAAAAATATTCTGCTCTCTAGCCATCAGATGCAATTCAAGATAAAGTCTCTTACTACACGATACGATATCGCTCAACGTTTAATATCGAGGAATAGATTAACTAGTACCACAAATGTACGTGCGCGACATTAAATATGCATTTTTATATGGGTGTATGCATTAACCTTATCGATACACTATCTAATTTACCTATCGATATAATACTCTTAGGTTCAATCTTTATCCTGATTTATATCTCGCCAGAAAAGACCATACTCGAAGCAGTCAGAGATCCGGGCAATTGGGTTAAAGAGGTACTGGTTTTGAAGAAAGAATAAGTTGGATAAATTGATAGATAAAAGACGGAATGGAGCAAGTGGATTAGCAGAGAAAATGAGAGTGAAGTCTGTGCAAGCGCTTGAATTATTCATCAAAAAAATATGTGCTTAAAAGGTAGGCAGGAGATAAGCGGTAAACCCCGCGAAATGCATTAAAGTCGCCAATAAACTTCGCGCTCGAATGGAATGCTAATATATTATTCGCCGCCAATCCCCTTCCTGCCTGATATTGCCGAACGAAAACGAATATAGCGTAGTGGCCGGGAATGTGGAACATGATAGGACTAAAGTAACCACGCATGTATATCGATATCGACGAACAAAATTACGTCTTAATCACCGGATCGATTGATCTTTATCGGCGTCCCATCCTTTCCCATAAATCTTCCGAGATCGTCGAGCAGCTTCCACGATCGTGGAGGTCTCCTACGAAAAGTAATCCACCTCTGAGATGACACGAATAACGTTTACGACGCTCGTAGATCGAAAATAGCACAGAGGGATGACAGCCATTCAGATTGCTGTACGATAGATTATGCTATCTACAGATTTTATTTGATATAGTCGTATATTTTGCCGATACAACTCTCTGACTTCATATCACCGAAAACGATAAAGTCATCGTATTAAAAATATTATAGGTTCGCCGAATGATATCGCTACAACTATAATATTATTTTTATTGCATGTTGAAATGTATAAATAAATATACGAAAATATAAATTGATCATACTTTTATTATTATATTATATATGCACGGAAAAAACAATAAGGTTGCCACAACCACAATAATAGTAACATTTGGTACAGCCACGTCCTGTGGTTGTCACATTCACATTGTTTTGTGTACTGCATCTATATATGTTTGTCTCAACATTCACTATGTTTGTCTCAACATTCACTATGTTTGCTGTACCAAATGCATATAGTTGCCTTCACATCAATGTGAATGTGACAACCACAGGACGTGGCTGTACCAAATGTTACTATTATTGTGGTTGTGGCAACTTTATCGTTTTTTCCGTGTGGATTAGTAAAATAATACATCTGTGTCACATGCCACATTATTCATTCTCACAATAGATCGTGTTTTCTAGTACACATAAAAAAGGAGTAAAACTGTGCTGTGATTTCAATATACGTATTGAAAGTCTGGTACGCGCACTCCTACATAACTTACCTTCTCTATGTGGGTTCGAGGGCGTCCCGAAGCTTTCGAACGATATTTCTGCGAAGGGATATCGTTCGGCACGCTTCCTCCGGTATTGTATACGGCTCAAAAATGACGAAAGGGTAAATATAACGAGGGGGATGAATATTTATGGCGTCGCTCTCAATTGCTCCGCTCGCGAGGGAGTTCCGCACGTGCATCCTGTCAGTGCATCAGAGATTAGTTTGAAAAGAGAAAGAAGAGAAGTGGTATAACGAGTAAATATTCAAGAGAGAACACCCTATAATGTGCGGAGCACTTTGATGCGAGCGCAGAAAATTTACGTCTGTTTTACGGTATCGCTATATATAATTGAGTTTCGTTTATTTTATAGTCTCGCATCCCTCGTCATAGATCAATGCTTCCGATCAACTCTTCGGCGATGTCGGAAACGTCACAGGTATCGTCGATACCGTATATCAATCTTTTTATATCTTGCACACATAGTCCATCAAATAGATATTTTCAGGGATTTTTGTAATTTGTTGTCTCTGGATAATTTTATATTGCGTTAATATCTCATTATTTTAAAAATTGTGTCGAAGCAACTTTTATGATCGCGGCGTGGTTAATTAATGGATTTTCTAAAATAATACGAAAGAATGTGAAACAGCGTGTCTCGAAAATTGTGTCGGCTTTCTGGGTACTTTCTTCAAGGGACAGAACAAAAAGGCCCGAGAACCGAGATTAGAATCACAGATTGCTTTATTATTAGCTAGAAGAGAGAGAGAGAGAGAGATTCTTTTCACGTGAGCTCTTTATTCCGTTCGGGGTGACTGGCAGAATATCTACGAAATCGACTGACGCCAGCAGAAAATTTCGTAATACTCATTGAATTTCCAAATCTGATGCGGTTCCGTCTTTGTCGCTCTCTATGCAGTCAACCCCGTTGGCTCCTTTTAGAATATAATTCATGTTTCAGCAATTTTATTGTATATGTTTTTTTATACCGATCTCACTCAGTCTTACTAATTTGATTTGTAATCACATATTTTCATAAACAATAAAATCAAATAGTTTAGCAAAATTTCTAAATAAAATTACATCTCTATAAATATTACAAATAAATTTCCACGCTTTATATTATATTATTATATTACACAACTAAACAAGACCAACAATTTATACAACAGTTTATATGACAATATATACTAAAAGTTGAATAACGTAACAAGAAAATGTTAAAACAGAGTAGTTAAAACACGATTCTCGATTGAAGGTGAGAGATAAAAATCAACAGCTTTCTCGCCTCTTTGTATTTTCTGTCGTCATCGTGGACTCAGTAACACGAGAACTTATGCCATCAATACAATAAATGCCTCTCTACATATACTTTCATGCATGGTAGCTGTCCTGAGTGCGAAAGTTGTAAAAGGCGCGAATGCATATATCATACAGGCGTAATGCAATATCAGCCGGGGCTCCCTTGGCCCAGGGGCCTAACGCCGCGTAAGAATAAGTAATGCCTGTTATTTGCCGGGTATTAGTTTTTGCAACGGCCTAACTTATCGTCCTCGTAAAGTAGCGCACAATTACCTGTCTCTACCGTGCGAGTGCCGGCGCAGGAGCTCACGACGACCTCTCGTATCACTTCCGAGAGTGTTTCTCCGTGAAATTACATTCGCCATAAAACGACGATAAGATAAATGGCGGGATCAGGGAAGAGAATCACTTGAGGGAACCAGGCATATAATTGCTCATAGGAGTTTTAATTTTAACGCCGTAGCAGTTGGCTACTGCCAATTAATTTTTTCTTTAAATACCAAATGTGAAAAAAATACTATTTTAAGTATATACTAAAAAACACATTACTATGCTCGGATTTCTTCAATAATAAGCCTCTCTATATTCGTTAAGTGTGCTGCAATGTTGCATACTACTTGAATTAATAATGGTCGATGATTTATTGATCTCTAGATTATTATGTCTTATAATAAATTTTTGACTATATCATGAATTTTAATAATTGATGTAATAACAATCAATAAAATACTCCGATAGTTAGTACTCATATCATAATGAGTATTAAGGAACAGAATTTTATTGACGTTAAACTTTTTGCATCGAAATAAATGTCATAAATCATGCAGAAATCAGAAAAAATATCATTGATGTCAGGAATAATAATTCATATCTTTAATACAATATGCAAGACTGAAGACTCTATTTAAATTATGTAAAGATATTCGTATAAATTATGAAAATGGAATTTTTCAACGATTTAAAGTAATATTTGCTTTATAGAAACTTTATTTATAGAAGAAACTATACATTAAGTATATTAAAAAACAATTACAACTAAATTTATATTATACTATAAATAGCTTCCACACGCAGTACAAGTAATGAATAAACAGAGTATAATAATGTAAAAGACGATAACATGTATTTATATATTACATTAAATATTTATAATATAATAAATATTTATTTGATATTATAATAATAAGTCATTTTTATGAAATAATACTAAAGATACTAAAGAAAATTGAGATCATATTTACAAAATGTTGCAATCATATTTTTTAATTATTTCTAATGTGTAATGACAAAATCCAATTATCTTGTTTCAACAATCTTGAAATAGATTGAACTATGTTACTTATCAGGACCAATAAAATTAAATAATGACCGATTAAGTTACATTATATGATCGTATTATTAATACTATTATTACATAGATATTTATCTCATCTATACGTATAATAACTTTCGTCCTTCTCAAATCTAAAATCATCATTAAAATCCTCTGAGAAGAGATCATTGAGACTGTGAAATAGTGCATTTCACGTTATCGACTTAACAGATCGGCCTTTAACGGGAAATGACGATCCCATCGGTGGACTTTGTTCAGACTTACGAGTTGTTCTTCGTCTCCTCATTTTCCATTTCTCTTCTCCTCTTTCTTTTTCTTCTACGTTTATGTGTAACCATTTAGAATCCGATATTTCCGGTTACGAAGTAGCCGCCGTTACGGATAATGGGCCGATAAGGCTGATCGCCGAAAAAGCGGTCGGAACATTTATATGTGTACTCATGGTTGGTCCAATTAAGACGAACCGGTAGCAAGACGATCACATGGTACCAACGACTTTCGAAGATTTGTTCGTGGCCATTTGGCGACCACACACCAAATCAATAATAAGTTAACGAAGTAAACACTAAACATTATTCAAATTCTATTCACACTATTCAGTCGTGTCCGATTTTCCAGAACAAGCGTGAATGTCAGAGTTGATGGTGATGATGCGATGTCGCAAATCTTACGGATTTAATATTATTCAGAAAGAAAGCGGTTTAAACAAGCATTTGTATATATAATGCGCCTAAATACGATCAGTTATTGCCATTTCATATTAATCTTTCATAACAATGTTGATGCATTAATTGTTTCACGTAAGTAATCATATTCCAATGTATACCGAGTTATAGTATACCTTTTTATTGGAATAAAATGTAAAGTATAAATTATTAATTATATTGAAGATAATTAATACAATAATTCTTAAATTGCACCACATATAAAGAAATTTAATTTATTATTAGAGATTAGAGATTATATTGTATTATAAAATTTTATAATTTTATTTAGTTATTACTATTTTTGGAAAATTATATTAATTATGATAGAATATTAATATTAATTTATATTATGATAAAGAATATATATTCTATTGCAAACTGTAGCGGCGCTAGCGATGAAAGAATAGGAATATTCGCAATATATATTCAAAATCTTCAGTGAGATCCTTTGTGAATGAAATTTGAAACATATTTGAGAACGGTGTCTATAGTGAGGCATATAACAAAGGATCTCACGCAGGCATGGGTAACCGTTCATTCGGATCATCCAAAGAGTCGAATGCTAGTCGCATTTACCGGGTGAGAACTGGGCGAACCCAAGGGTGAAAAACCGAGAGAAAGTCCACCTGGTGCTTCCGTTCCCCGTGTGAGCGAAGGAAGGGGCGTAACGCGCGAAAAATCGACATGGAATTTCCTCGATTTTCTACGAAGGGCGTTGCGCGACGCGTTGGTGACCACCCGGTGCAGGTCTACACATAAATTCAGCCACGACAGAATCCGTGGAGATTAAAAGAACAGTCGAGATTCTACAATGCTGTAGGCTGTCCGTCGAATATTTACCGAGGTCAGCTCCTCATTGTCAGAGCAACTACGATGATTCAACCAGCTCTTCTCCTTCAACTCCTCGCATTTTTCGGTATTTGACTTCCTGCGCGTAGACACAAGATATAAGAAAAATATATCGATATAAAAATACGCAAATATAGGATTAATGATCTTGCGTGGAAATATTCCGAAAATTTAAGGAGTCAATGATCTATTTAAAATTTAATGAAGTAATCGTTTGCTTCGCCAGTAATAATCAAACCAAGTGTTTGTGTTGAACGACCCAACTGGCCAAATTTATTCTTAATTAATACGACGTTTCGACCATTGCTTTTGGTCAAGTATATATAATCTGTAATGGGTTTGGATACAAAATTACAATAAATAAATATGTCATGTTCAAGTTATACATTAAAAAACTAGTTATATATAGGAAATGTCAAATTAAATAAGGAAAAGACAATGAATAATATAAATAATAAATAATAAAATATAAATAATATAAATAATAAATAATAAAATATAAATAATATAAATAAAAAGTTAAAGAAAAAAGAAGAAACCGAGTCACATAGATATGATTGTCAAATAGATAAAAAAAGGAAAAAATTAATAACTAAACGTTTAATTAAACATTACCTAAGTCATATGAATATAAGATGTAAGTGTTAAACAAAATATCCTGTGAATGATCTATTTAATAATAGATCTATTTAATAAATAATCTATTTAAACTCAATAATGACATCGATGGAAACCGTATGTAAATTGTACGTGAGAGTAAGAAAGTATACAGTAAAATATAATTATATAAAATTCACATAGTCTCGATCATGCGTGATTGAATGCTTATGGAACGTATTAAACTTTTCTGCAGCGTTTGTCAAAGTCAAAAACATGATTGTAGACGTTCTGGTACTTTGATTATGCAACATGCTCTTTGCAAGAAACTGCCAGATCGTCCAAGTATGGAAAACAGAAATCCTTCTTTTTCCTTTCTCCGCCCCTCTTTTTCCGAGAGTCTGGTCTTTTCTCGTTCTATACTCTGCGCTCTCGGATTGTCACTGTTCTTTCGGAATTGTCGGACTTTATCCTACCAGTGGTATTGCCTCAGCGACCAATTTGCTGAATGGACGTCTCCAAGTCACTCCTCTTTGAAAGATCAGAACAACCGCCTTTTAAAGCTCCCTTAAATAGAGAGGTTTCAAAAGAAAACCGCACGTCGTATGCAAAAGAAATATAAACCGGAAGTTACAATTTCTGTTCCATACCATACAACAAAGAATTTGCAAATAAATCAATAGAATTGTAACAATCTCGATTTTAGTAAATTTTTAGTAAATCTTTACACGCTCTATCGATAAACATTAAAATCACACTTACTGTAATTTATCTAAGATTTAAATGATACGTGAAATAGAAATAATACCTTAAGTACATGATAATTATATGCAATAATTTCATTTACGTGTTCGGAGAAATAATGTGTAACGCTCGTTCCCGCAGCTAAGAATATGTCAGGTTATACGTAAATTTGCGTCGGTTAAATTGACTGGAAATAACCAATATTTCAAAGTTTAATAGGCGTTCAACGCGTGGAATAATTAAGCGTATAAGTGCGTCTAATTGCGAAGATACGTTTAAGAGCGCGGCGGCGTATCTGGCTCTCCCGTGAAGCCACTTACAAAATAGTACAAGATCACAGCTGGTAGCGACCGAAGAGGGAGAACGATCGCACGATAGAATCTCCTCTAATGAATCGCCGACTTAATATTCTCCTGGCGCGGCGATACTCGATTTAACGAGGGCGGCATCGCTGCGGGCCACAAAGCGCGCGTGTGTACGCAGGTGAAGCAACGTCCGGAAAATAGACCGACCGACCGACCGACCGCTCGATCCGGGACTGGTCCAGGGAACAGGAGAAACACGCAGGAACCTGTCCAGGGCAGGTCGGTAGATAAGCAACCGCGAGATAAGATACGCTAATTGAGAGATCTTAATTGGAGACTGCGCTGGACCCTCTTCTCGCGCGGGCGTACGCCGTCACGCCGCCGCATTCGTGAATCCACGAACTGTTCAGGACGCTTTGGCATTTTTATATCATGGATTTTATAAGATATACAGTGTGTCCCGCGCGGAGCTATTAGAAACTAGAGATACTAGAAACTTATTTGCATCGATATTAAAGTGTTAATCATTGGATTAAACATCTAAAAGTTTATTTAACTTTAAGTAAAAATAATTAATTCCTGATAATGCATATATATAATGTCAGTAATATATTTAATATATGACATCTATATTTCCATCTAAAAAAAGCTGTTTAAACGCACATGAATGGTTGTGCGTGACATAAATAATCGACAAAATAAATAAAATAATTGCCGCTTAAAAAATTGCAAAGTAACGACATATAGATTTGATATTAGATAATACGAATTTCACAACACAAGTCTTAAACGCCTCATTTATTTGTACCGTTGACTGGTGTGTGCGTTTCGTGTGAAATTCCGGGGCACCAACCCAAACGAAAGCGGATTACAGGCATTATCCGGTAAGATAGAGTTTCCGATGGGGGAGCACGAAAGCCGCACGCCGAAGAAGGTAATCTTGGGATCTAGCTGCGGGAACTTATGCACCCTGGAACGTTGTCAACCTACCCGGTGACGCGTGAATGTACGTTGATGTAGATGGATCGGGGAAAAGTAAGAAAGGAAAAGGGGTACGCGACGACTCGGGAAAGAGGATAGGGCGGGCACTTTGTGTAAGGATAAGAAGGGTGCAACTCAACGGTTTCGAGCCGATTTCAAGTTAAATACTAGAATAAGAGATAATGAGATGTAGAGCGCAAGATTTGTGGGAAATAGCTCAGAATTTTTGAGCAAGCAAGTACGAGATTCACATCGTTTTCTCTCTCTCCTTCCCTTTACGTCTTCTCTCCCTCCATGAAAGAAATCCTGATTCTTTCTCAACCACCGCTGCAAATAGAGAACCTCTCGGTCCGGCCGTTGTCGCCATCGCTCACCATCCGGGATGTGTTTGATTTTGGCTTTCGGTCTCGAGACGGCTCAAGTGGATGGTTAAGTACATTGACAGCCTCACAAATCCATCGCCTGGTAAAAATTCGGCGCTCCCTATGAAGTCGAGTTCTTCTTCACAACGGAATCCCCCTTTTCGGAACCACCATTTAAAAACCCCAACGCAATAATATTTCTCATGCTGTAACAGTGAATTTGAAGCAATTCCTATATAATACATCAATGATATTGTTATAAATAAACTTTGCGTTTTCTGAAGAAAGCAAATCGTCTAGCACGGCAAATGCTATTCATTACTCTTGAATTTCGGGGAGAGAAATATAAATGAGAGCAACAACGATATGAGCGCTATAAGATATTAGGCGCAGGACAAACCCGTCCTGCTTGGTTTTCCATTTTTTTCCCTTTTCTTTTTCATTTTTTTCGCAAATGTTTCTGCAGTTTGCATAACTCGTTGGACCAAATCGTATGTCCGCTACTTTATCGCTTCAGAGACTGGTTTAGCTACCGTTCCTTCATCGTCGTTTTGCGCGCGGACTCACGATTATGGCCATTAGAGGGATAAGAAGTCGGTACGATAATAAATACGATGAATAGCAGTGTATGAGCGTGTATTTGACAGTGTTTTTCTTTTTCGTATGGCGGCACACATTATTAGAATTCGCAGTACATATGCGATTTAAGTTGGAATGTTATATTATTGCTAGTTGCTGCCGGACGTGCTATGCTCGTTCGTAATAGGCTGCTGCACATCGTAAACAGGGCGAGTGTATGCGTGTGTGTGTGTGTGTGTTTGTGTGGATGTGTGTGGGAGTGTGTATGTGTGTAGCTTTCGCACTACAGCCGGGATGATTAACGTCGCGCAGCGCGAAGGCGCGATCGAAACCGATCTAATTTCCCGTCCCGAGTGCGACGGTCGTTGAACGTCGGCCAGTTACGAAAGTGGCTCCCGGTCCTTCTCGTAGAAAAATCTCAGTTCGGCTGATTGGCCGTCGTCCAAAGCGCGACGCACCTGCAAAGCCCGATCTCTCCCTCTCGGTCATCCGTTCGAAATGCGCGCACGAGCACAGCACGGCCGGGGGTACATCGACACATCGATTTAGTGGGTAACGGGTGGGCCTCTATATTACAACGCGAATTACAGTGTAGAATATCATCATCGTCGTC
Source organism: Aphaenogaster ashmeadi (assembly GCA_003063805.1). Lineage (NCBI taxonomy): Eukaryota > Metazoa > Arthropoda > Insecta > Hymenoptera > Formicidae > Aphaenogaster > Aphaenogaster ashmeadi. The sequence continues at coordinate 438,099 of NJRQ01000067.1, forward strand.
GTTCGTTATACAACAATCATCGTAATAATTATTATCATCGTTTCATTGTTATCGATCGTCATCGGGTGTGCCTAAGACAAGTCGGTATTAAATATCTTACAATACACATCTTTCATATATTTTTATTTATATATATAATATTTATATTTTACCTTTCTTTTTTTATTTAGTATGTATACTATCTATCTATAGGAGAGGGGAGAGGGGTAGTCAGATTCATCTCTTGTGTTCTATTCGTTTTATCTGCCGTTTTTTTTTCTGGTTCGTCGATGGTGAGAAAGTAAAAAAAAGGAGGGGGATGTAAGTTTGGGACGGGTGGTGATGGTCTGCTCGCAATCGAGTCACGCGGCGATGATAAGATGACTGCAACTAACAGAGTTTAAATACCGAAAGAAATTTTTCGCCAATATAAAACTATACAAACTAGATAATAACAAACGATCGACGAAATTTTCTTCAATCCCGAAAGTAATTCCGAGATGGCTCGATTACGAGCAGTTCGATGAGGTCGCGAGAGTGACGCTGGTCGGGAATCGCATGCGCTTTTCTTCTTCTTTGTTTTTTTTTTACACATATATGTAGAACAACAGAGTCAGTGACACATCTCGCTTTCGAGGAGACTCGCATACTCCATAAAAATTATTCTGTCATTTTTCTCCGCATCGCCGTGAACGCCGCGGTGATTCTCGCTACGTGACGCTATGCTTACACATACAAAAACGAGTTGGTTAATTTTTAGAGGCGGAGTTACAATACTCATATTACAATACAATACATATACACGTTAGATTAGTTATCTGTTATTAAATTATAAGCGTCGGATTTTATGCCTTTCTCATGGTCATCTGCTGGCGTTTAATTTCTGTTTACACGCGACATCTTATCGTGCTTAGCTTGCACTCGCCACGTGCCGATAACGAATCACCGAAAGAAGTCAAACTTTAACATAATTAAAGAACGGTTCGCGGTCAAAATAGGGCAAGAAACGGTTTTCTTAGATTAAATATTTAAAAATGCCATTTCGAAGAAACAAATACATATCTAACTTGTGTGAAACGCGTTAGAAAAATTTTTGATTCGTCGCACGAAACGTGGCGTTACTACGTGCATATTGCTCCCTACATTTTTTAACACACATACAAACACCATCCGTAGGAATAAGCTTTCTTATGCACTGCCACTCGTATGCAATTAAATTAATCAGGTATTGAGTATTTTCAGACTTTGTGTAAAAAGCATGAATTTTAATAATTTAAACGAGTGAAGGGACGCGGAGTAAAAAAAATGTGTTTTAAGTAAATTTTAATTATCCGAAGACGTTAATTAGAATCTTAGAAATGTGTATGATTTGAATATTACTTTTTATTACAGCGATGTGATGAAATATTAAACGTAAATATAACATACTACCGATCACTTTCTTTATGGAGAATTTGTAACGCGTTTAAAAATGTCTTTTCAGGAAGAAGATATAAATAAGCTAAAACACCGATGAATTAATAATTAGTGACATCGTATCAAACGACCCGCAGTTGTGACATGACGTTGCGCGAAATGATAATTAAGAAATGTGACTGATCGAGAGGGAAAGGGGATGAGAAAGGGGTGATGATGAATAACGAAAACGATGAAAAGAGAGCAGCGCATATCTTCATATACATATATATACGTACAAGGGGGAACGAAGGGTTTCTCGGGTATTTCGGCTTTCGTAGTACCTAAACGTCATTTCAATAAATAAGCTACCTAGGGAGCGATTTCTTTCTTTTTTTGGAAAGGGGGAAGGGGAAAAGGGGCAGGCGCTCCTTACGTGGCGAGTCTACGAAAATGAACCGCTCCGGGGTGCCTTCCTTGTGCCTGTGAAAAGTTAAAACGGCGCGAGAGGTCGGCGCTCGATCTCGGGAAAATAGAAGCGAAAAAACTAAGATGGCACAAGACGTTCCCGCGAGTGGCGTGGAACTCGGCGCCCCTCGGTTCCCTTCGTCGAGTCGCCACCGCGTCATATATTCATGTACCTAGCCTAATAATACAGTCTGCGATAGCGTTCTAAGGATTAAGTTCATTAACGATAATGCATTATATTACACGCACTCACACGCGTTCCGGAGGCGAAATACGTATGCACGCGGAATGCACACAAGTACAATTGTACCTGTGCGTACGCAGACACGCAGTTCTAACCGATCGCCGTCGTTCGAATGAAAGAAGAGGTGTCTCAAGACGATTTTTCACGTGAAATCGTTTCGAAAATTTCTATATCAATCGATGTCGTCTTGCATTTGAGAGATAGAGGAACACAGACGAGCACTTGGAAAGAGTACAAAAATGAAAAACTACATTTTCTTTTTTTTTCTTTCCATTTGAAAAAGTATAGAAAAAATACTCTTTATCTCCGTCTCTGGCGTCTCGCAAGAATCCTCTCAAAAATTACACGTACAGCTTCCTGCCGTATCGTTAGCGTAGAGAGCTCTTCTATAAATACAAAAGTAATTCTTTTTTTTAAATACATGGCACTTCCAGCCTTGTTTTATATCGAGCCTTCAAATGTCCCGCATCTGAAACATTTTGTTCCTCCTATTTCAAAGTCACACAACGACATCGTGTATTAATTTTCAAAGGCACCGAAATGCGATCCCGATCTACGTCCGATCGTCGCACGGCGCAAACAAGAATCATATGAATTATCGAGGAAAAACCCGAGGAACTGTCGTCGGTTGTCGGACTCGGCACGTTCGTGATCGATCGTGCCGCGAGTTTGTGCGTCGGCGGCGGTAAGGCCTGCGTGTACATCGCGAGCACGCACGTACGCACGCAGGCAGGCACGCACACATTATTCATACACGCGGGCAGGCACGCACGCACGCTACGTTAGGCGGCGTAATTAGCACAGCGAGCGAGAGAGTCTTGCGCGGCGTGAGCTCTAACTGCGCAGGCGAGCGTAAGAGTGGCGACGTACGAGCGTCCGCGACGTGACAAATATTTCCTCGCTGGACCAGCGCGCCGACAGCGTTCCCGCTTTAATTCCCCGAGGAACGAATACAGTATACTGAGACGATCGTGATTTTCGTGCGCGCGTAACTCGTTATGGAAAAAAAGCCGAATGAATTTGGCCGCTTGCTCGAGCGTAACACAAGCGGACTTGTCAATGGCTGCGTTCAGCAGAAAAAGCAGCTTTGCAACTGTTGTAAGATTTTTTAATATGATTGGTTCTTGCCCTTGGTTCCTCCTGGATCTAAGTGTATAAACCAATCATGTTAAAGAACTTTACAACAGTGCCAATGGCTGCGTTCAGCAGGAAAAGCAGCTTTGCACAACTGTTGTAAAATTCTTTAATATGATTGGTTTATACGCTTAGATCCCCCCAGGAGGAACCAAGGGCAAGAACCAATCATATTAAAGAATCTTACAACAAGTTGCAAAGTTGCTTTTTCTGCTGAACATAGCCAATTTGTTGCGCGCATTTTGCTCGAGATGCGATATATTGCATTGAGATAGAGATTTTATGATTTAACGATTTTTATTTATTTTATTTAGGAACAAGCGAGGGATACTCTTCCCGGAGTATATCTAATTGAATTATTTCCTCGCACCGAATTCTTTATGTCGACATATTGTTTAAGCGAATTATATTAATATCTCGAAATTATATTAATAATGATTAGTATTTCGCGATATCCGAAAGACGAATGATTTCTGTCGGGCAAATCGGGAAACACATGTCCATCGGCGTGCGCCGTCCGCGCGTCTCTTCGCGCTAGCATCGCGGGCCGTTGGTGACCGCGCTCGAAGCACAGCAGCCGTTCGGTTGCGCTACTATTTCTACGCGAGATGTGAACTTCCTTTCGTCGCCAAACGATCGACCGGGCGATAAACGGCTCGAATGAATTTACATTGCCGGCGCGACCTCGCGCGTTTATCGCGACGCGCAGCATCGAAAGAAAGGATATTTTCCCCTAATTGGCCACGCTTCGTCATGAGACTAAGAAAAGAAAGAGATATAGACAGGTAGACGGAGAGTGAGAGTAAAAAAGAGACAGAGAGATAACGAGCGATTGGTCGCGCGCGAATTAAAGCCACGAGGAATCAACGATTAGAAAGAAACGCTCTTATACGTTACGAGGTACATACTTGCCTGAAAAGGTCAGTCGGGGCAAGTGTAAATCGAACTTAACCGCGTGAAATTGAGATAGCTTCGTCGGCGGCGGTCCTCCGCCGATCTTGGACGCTAGTCTCGACGACGACGGCCGTCCCCGCCGCGGGAACGTTGCTTCGCTCCGGCGGGCAGAAACGGAAACTAAACGGGCGCAGCTTAAGGCGTGTGTGCTCGGAGCGAGCCGCGCCCGCGCTCTTGATTCGCCGACCGATCGAACGAATACGTGGTGCTTCGAGTCGCGACACACGAGGCGCCGTTTAAGTGGGCTCCTGACATCCCGACCGTGCGATCCACCAGCGTATTTTGGCAGTTCTGATCTCAGGTTCTCACGGGGTACGGAGGAGGCAGTCTTGATCGGCGAGCTCGCACACGGCTCAATACTTGCTGGCCTCGACGAGGAGGCGGCTCTCGTGCCGTCTCCGGGGTCCCGAGTCCGCCCCGTCCTGCCGCATCTTCCAGCGATTCGAGTGCCGATGGCGATGCGTGGACGTGTGGACGTGCTCCCTCGCACTGTCGGCCTGCAACAGGGAGTTCTTCGTGGCCCTCATCACCGGCGACGGTTTCCTCGAGACGACGTACGGCTCCCGCGGCTCCATACCGCCCATCTCCGCGTTCACCAGGCTGTTGTGGTGGTTTATGTCGGCGTGGGGGTTGTACTTGATGAAGTTGAAGCACTCCTGCCTGCCGTGGGGGTTCTTCATCGGCTTGCCGAACTTGTTGAAGCCGATATACCTCGTCCCGTCGACGGCGCTCCTGTACCTCAGATAGGAGCCGTTGTATACCTCGTAAAACTGGCACATCGGTCCCTTCTGCTTCTTCGGCTGCAAATAGATAGTCAACGGTTCACGATATACTACTTCGACATTAACCCTTTGCAGCTTGAGATCATGTCACAAACGGATGATATTAAATACTTCGTTTTTACCGTAATATTGGTCAATTAAATATTTATTGAAAAAAAATCGCAATTATTGTACAGCTTACATATTACAAGACAAAATATATAAGGCTGCAAAAGATTAAAAATGTCCATGCAAATCTCTCGACTATTACATGATTGAATGACGTTTTTTATAGAATTCGCAATCTTACTGAACCGATTTAAACACGAAGCTCCAAATATAAAGATGATAGTGTTATTGCGTTTAATTTTCATCACAGCAACAAAAAATAAATAATTATTGAAAAGTGCTCTAGATGGATTTCAGCAAATTGAGCGGTACTTAACGTACGATGAATCAAGTAAAATTGAAGCTTGTAATACGTAACGTAAACGCATCGTAAACGTTGAAGCCTTAAATCATCTAACTATTAATAATCCAATTTCTAAATTACAGCCCCGCGCGTAGGTGATGAATAGAAATTTACGGACAGTGCAATGCGAGGCGTTTACCGGGCGCGTGTAAATCTACACGTTCACTTGAGACGATGAAGTATGTCTACTAATTGGTAGGCGAGTAATTACCAGGCCGACGAGTTTCCACCGCTTATTGAAGCAAATGTATCGTTGGCTCTTCTCCGCAAAGATGTACAGCTTCCTACTGAAATCTTCCGATTGTGTGGTGAGTTTCTCTGTAACGCAAGAAGAAACAGGAAACCTTTATTATTATTATTATGCGTTTGAACTTTATCTTAATAAAACAGTCAACAATCATATTATACAAAAGATTACTCTTATCAATACAATCTAGTAAATGGTTTTAAACTATTTCGAAAATTATTCTCTCCGAGAAAGAGGAAGTAACTTCGCGTAAAATAATATGCATTGTAGATGCAAGAATAACTCGGAAGAACCCGAGAGACCTCGAGAAACTCTCGCAGTTTCTACCAACATGAAGCGCTTCGATCCCGGAGGACAGGCGACAGGATGCACAAAGCGAACCGTTTTGTGCTTCGGTATGCGCGCTGGCATATTTCCGAGAAGAGACCTCGTCGAGGTTTATGGCGCGAGTTGTACCTACAACGACGCTGGGCCCCTCTACCAGGCGCTCTCTTCGGCACCGGCAGAAGAGAAGAAAAGACTCGGCTAAGCCTGCCGCCGAGGCTAGTTGGTGCTAATGAAGGAGGCACAGACCGTCCGGTGTATGCTTTGCCACTTAGCGGATCCTGTCGTGCCTCGACCCCGAAGTGCACGTTGCACCGTAGCCGGTGCAGCGCCGTCTTTCTGTCTTTCTCTCTCTCTCTCTCTGCCCCTCCGTTTCCTCCTTTATCCTTCCTACTTGGTGTTACGAAATTTTGTCGAGCGAGAAGCAGGCACCCTTTGTCCGTCGGATGGGGAAAAAAAAGGGACCGGCCAGGTACAGGTGCGCGACGAACGTCTTCTTTTTTTTTCTTATTTCTGACGCGAGAAATATCTACCGATGTGCTCGTTGCTGTAACGCATCGCCAGAACTGGGTCAGAAGCGATACATTAAGTTCAACTCTTTTCTCATTCCCACCATTTACGAGAGGGAGGACGTTAATGGTGCAATATCCTTTATTTCGCGCGCAACATAAATTTGCCATTTCGTGTTATGAGTATCTTTGAAAGCGTTTATTCGTCGGTTATATTAAAATCAAAAATAGGTAGTTCGTAATGCTTTAAGAAACCATTTCGCTCGACATATGGTAGCGCGAACCGTAATGAGAAAAGGATCGAAGTGGAAAAGCAAAAGTTTTGTCCTTCCGCTGATAGGTTTGTCTAGAGCCGATCGCAACGTTTCTCGGAAACTTTGTGACGGAAGGCGCAATCTTAAGATCGAGTGTTTGTCCGTGGGTTAGTAGTGCGCCATGAGTTCCAGTAGTATAGAGAAAATAAAGGAGGCGAGTCTGCAGGGTGGCCCATTTGCCGTGGAGCCTCGTTAAATTCAAGTGGTTCTCGTCGGATTCTCTTCCAACATCGAAATCAAGAATGTCCCCGAACTGCCTCGTAAAGTCCTTCTTCAGCCCCGTCTAATTCTTTCTCTCTCTTTCTCATCCCCCGTTCTCCTACTTGTGCCTCTTTCTCTTGTCGCCTTCTACGGGTCTTCGCAGACGAAAAAAAAGTGAGAAGCAGAGAACTTAATCTCAAACTGCTATCTCGCTAGCCTATCATGGTGTGCGTCTGCACCAATTAATTGCGCCACTTACGCTAATTAATTGGATTTACCTCGCAGTGGGATGTTGATTCCGCGATAGTATCATTAAAGAGAACAAACTATTGTTCTTATCTAACGTTTGATTCGAAATAGTCCATACGAGAAATACATGCACAATTACGCACCCTTTAACGCAGCGATCGATAGATTTTATGAATATTAATGCATCGATTGGTAGATAGCCATAATTGAGAGATACATTTCAAGAGCACTTATAATTGAATAATTAGTTATGTATTATGCAATCACTTTGCAATTTAAATAAGCAATAAGTACACAACAAAGTATACATCGCGTTTCTCAAGTAGATTATTTTGCATAAAGAAAACTAGACTACATCAAAATTTCATCATAAAAATTTCATCATAAAAATTATTTTAAAATTTCTATATAATTTTCTTATTGCCGATAATAATAGTTTTATAAAAATTCGATTAATAAATCCTCAATACCAAAGAATATAAATCATATTTTTTCAAGCGATCTATTAATTGCATGATACAGATGCTGTACTTAATAATTTTAATGCATCAGATATTTGATCAAAAAATTGTAATCTCTCCAGTCGATCAGTTGCGATCGATCAATCGGTAATTAATTGGCAAAAATAAAGCCTCGGGGAATTATTTTAATTATCATCATGAAAACAAATATTATTTGCAAATACCAATAAAGTTGGTAACAGATGTCAAGAACTTCCTCTTTTGAAAATCTGTTAACCGTGGACAGTTTGTCGATTAATAAACGGTAAAAAGTTTTACGAAGTGGTCAACGTTATGATTAAAACCAGTTTGAAACATAAAGCGCTACGCTATCTTAATACGAACTTTATCGGAAATATTGAGGGAATAATGCAGGATATATGGAAATTTGAACATAGCGAAACTAGCGTATCGATAATGAGACACCGAATGCGCGTTATATGATAATATAAGTATCGCAATAGTTGCAAATAAGTCAGAAACTATCCTACGCGGAATCGATATCCCCTTCCTTCCGGTTCGTGACACCGGAATTTTAAGTATGCGTCGCGCAATATCTGCGGTACAATGGCGGAAAAAGATACGATGATAACAACCCGAGCGATGTTACCGCGTTTCACAAAGTCCTCTATACGTGTTTGCTCGCTCCAGTTACCCATTACCGAACTTTCACATTTCCGGTACCTCGTCGCCGTCGACATCGTCGTCGGCGACCGAAGCAATCGCAGCGAAACTCTGTCGCTTCGTCTCGAAGCGATGGTTATCGTTATCAAAGAAAGGAAGTGAGACCGGCGCGCCATTTCGAGTGCTGACGCGTTTGTTAGTAAGTTGCCAGACGCGCGGAGTTTCGAGACAGGCGTCTACGGCGCGTTGATTTCAATCTTCCATTTGACGGATCTTCTCGGCCAATGAATCCTTTCCCCGGAGTGCTAGGATATGTGCCGAACGCAATAAGCATTTTGATGTCAACGAAAATACTTCGAATTAGTTTCGTCAACTTAAAAAAGCGTTTAAATAAAACACTTGTGCAGGACAACAAAGCGAATAATTTTGCGTGATTCTGCGAGTTCTTAAACTCTACGTCTGAATTAGAGAGACAAAAGAGTAACGAGAACAAAATTAGGAACGCAATTACAAATTAAAATTATTTTTATATAAAATATTATTTGCAAAGTATAAAATTCTGGAGCTTTACGCGCGAGAAGCATTCCATTACAAGACCTATCCGCAATCGATCGATGTAATATATCTTGCCGAAAGGTGCCACATTGGAATTTATTCATGACGCACTCGCAAGCTCGGCGGCGCGTATGAGGATGAAGAGAGGAAGCCACTAAATTTTTCGCTTCAAACCACTGTCTTCTCTCCCTCAACTTCCCCCTACTCCCTTCCTCTGCCCATCGGCTCGTCGCCCTCGCTCTGGTTCCCTCTGATCGGAGCCGCCGCGAGATTAGAGGCTGCCAAATGAATTAAAAGCCAATTTTAATCAAAAGCGGGCACCGGCTTTTAGGCACGATTACTCCGGATAATAACTGGTAGGATGGGCCTGCGCGTAAGAGGAAAAGAGCGAGATAGAGGGAGAGAAGAATGGATCCCATATATTACTTCTACGTGCTCCTCGCGATATAGGAACCAATTCGCCGCTCGTTACAGGTTCGCAACTACCCACATTTTTCTATCGCCCGTTGAAGCAAACTACTTAAACGGTTTTATCTCACGATTGACCCGCGATACAACCTGAGAAATTTATCAGACTTAAGGATTCGACTATCCTCTTGGAGAAACGGAGAAAAGAAAATTACACGCGATTACCACGCGGCAAGAAGCATCGATGTGGCTATTAGCTGTTGGTGTAATGCCGGTCTTGGTACAAAGGTGAGACGACGCGTCGGGCCGAGAACCACTGGGGCGCTACAATTTCGCGGCGTCGGCGTTATGAAAGCTATAATACAACGCGCGAGGGAGAGATGGTCGGTACCGACCGTGTAAAGCGCAAGAAAAAGTCAAAAGGGAAAGGCAAGAGGCAGGAGAGACCGCAGCGTATAGACGCAGCTCTCTCGTTATGAGCGCGCGCGTATAATAGCGACCCTGTCATTAACACCTAAACGCACGATTGGCCGATGCGCGAGGATCGTCCTCTCCTCGACGATGCACAGTAGACGAACACCGGCGCATCAAGACGGATGGGAATGCAACGTGAGGTATCACGGGATGGATCAAAGGTGCGACAGGTGAAGTCTGGTTTATCGGGCTGACGCGGTAATCACAGCCCGCCGCGACTCGAATAATTAAATTCCAGTCCGGACGATCGGTGCTGCCGACGCAACCGATTCCCTTGCTCGTAATACGCCCCGTTCAGATCTCTATCACCTTCCCTCTTTCGCGACGTCGTGTCGAAATTCGCGCGGGTGTCAGTCCGAAGGACACCCAATCACGGAGCATCAAACGTCAGACAAGACGCTTCGCGAGGTGTTTGGGGAATCATTTAAGTGCGGTAAGTATGTCGCGTCACGGTAATTATAAGTAAGGCATGTCACGTCAATCGCATCTGTGTTTGCTCGGCGTACGGGTAACGAAAAGTCGATAATTATTATTTACCTTGATTGTGGATAATAGTTATTATCGTGTTATTAACTGACGCACTTGAATTATGACTTATCATTCCAGACTGGCTTAGTTCCCTCCCGCTCAGCGTTCCTGTATCTTCCTGTATGCCTCTGATATTATTCCAGTTAAATCGCAACTCGGTATATAAAGTACACGATATTAATGCAACGATTAAATTAATAGATGCGTTAAGCGCAAAAAAATAATAATCCATAATTAGGTTTTCCTTTTACCTGTTTATACTGGTATCGATATATGTAAAACGATTCACGGAATATCATTATTGCATGAGATGACATGCCTCTACACGGTAGACGATTCTAATTTTATTTGGTAAATTACCGTGGAATTTTTATAATTTCATGGTAATTTATCTGCTATTTGATAGAAAACAGGCTTTAGCCGCCACACATCAGCTGGTATTCAGCAATAACTCGTGGCGCGACAACGGAGCTTCAGGAGACCACAGACTCCCGAAGATCTGTCGTGGCGCGTTCTTCCTCGGAGCCTGGTACATGGCTCCTCAAGGACTCTCTCACAGTGTCTCAATCCCTCGTGCAGCAGCACACGCCGTTCCGAGTCGCGAGAGGGGCTTGAGTAATCGCCGGTCAGGAGAGGCTCGTTGTCGGCAGTTGAGTGCCGTGAGAGGTGAGAGAGCAGAGTAACAGAGGGAAAAGGTGGAGGCAAAAGCAAGAAGGCAGGAGGAGGCAAAAAGGGGCAGGAGATGGAGGAGGAGGAGGTACGCGAAGGTGATGGATCTCGGGGAGGTGCAGACGCGGCGCGCAGCGTGCGGCGCGAAAACTGGCTCCTCTGTTTGCACAAGCGGAGCGCCTTCTTCCCTCCTTCCGAACCTTCCTTTCGTCCCCTACCTCGCCGGCAATCGTCTCAAGAGGAACCGCCTCGTACTCGCGCCGCGCGTAGGGCGGACAGCCCGTTCGCTCGTTTCGTCCGGGATATCACGCGCAAAATTCCCGCAAACTCGCGAGATTGCGAAAGAAACCGCCGCGGGAGAAGCGGTGAAGAACCCGGTATGGAAATTAATGAATCTTAAACGATAGGAAATTTCCTATCCTATTAGTGGTTCTCTAGAAAATGGCATGTCGCAAAATTCGAGAATGTGCCGTCTGAAATGAATAAATAATTCACACTTGGATCGTCCTAAACTCGTTTTAATGCACATAGTTATACGTGAAAAAATAAGTGATATAGAGTTAAATAGCTTTCAGTTTTCAATTCTTTAGATATTATTAACTTCAAACCCCAAAATCTCATTAGCCTTCATATTTGAAAAGATTCGACTTCGGACTGTTATTAAGGTAATCGGCAAATTAATGTGAACGAGCGAGTTGTGCGAAGCAAACAAGAGAGACCATTTATTCATCATAATTCTGTGCTAGTGATTTACCCGGTTTAAGTGCACTAACCAAGGATACGAAATGTTTAATAAATGTTTAATAAATACATCATCGTAACATCCTGTCCATAAATAAGCGTTGCTTTCATGGCGGATTTATGTGAAGGTGATAAAATGCAGGTAGAAAGCGAGTACTTATGTAAATGTCCTGTATATTTTCTGAATATCTTCTTTCAATTTTTCGAAAAATAAGTTCTTTTATTTCTGGATAATCTGCTCGTAACATCGATTCCAATAAATAGAAATGAGGCGAAATGCATTCGATGCGCGATAAAGCAAACGGCGAGAGTGTCTAGCCGAAAACAATCAAGACGGGATAAAATTACGTCGTAATTCATCGAGACTCCTTGGCGGCCGACCTCTCTTACTCCTTTCGTTTCTTCCCCGAACATTTGTGCGTCCAGCGCGTTGTTCGCGGAAATAGGACTGCAGTTATTAGTTCGTAAAAATGGAAATTCACCCCGGAAGACCTCACAGTAAAAACATTCGATAGCGAAAACGAGAAAGATAAGGTTCTCGACCGACCGAGGTCGATCGATAAGAATCACAATAAATTAAGTCCTTTAGTGCATCGTACTCGAATAAAAATTTCTTATGCATGAAACCACCCATCGAAGTGATAAGAAAACGGTGACTGGGATCGATTCAATTAACAGATTTGATTATCTCATTTCAGATGGTTTTATTACCACACGCATGTAATAGTATCTCTTTCACTTTGAAAATAATTAGTATCGAAAACCATATGCCACATATATGGAATATGTTTAATAATCAATTAACAATGTAATCGGATAAATTTCATAAATTATCCTAAGCTAAATGTTCGCAAATTTCAAAGCTGTAATAAAAGAAATCTTCCACAAAAAAAGATATCTATTTTAATGGATGGTTACAGAAGTTCTTTTTGTGATAAAATATAAATAAAGAACTATATGAAATATAATAGATACAAAAATATCTTGAATTATTTTCGGAAAATTTGGAAGACTTTTCAGAAGGAAAACAAAATATTATAAGCCACAAAAAATAATTCTCTTCGTTAAAAAATTTTTTTATCTATCGCATCTAAATTATATTAGCAACAAGTGGGGCATAACCATCTTTGCGGTCTTACTTACGGTAGGGTGCATTGTGATCGTCGCGTCCCATGGCTTTGATCGAGCGGCCTATTACGGTAACATTGCCGCTGCTGCAAGTCGAGTAGAGACTCACGGAGCGCACCATCGCCGGCACCGCCCCGCACATCACCACCTGCAATTACAAGACGGTCGCCCGTGTATTTCAAAATTTCTTGGCCACGTCAATAGAGAAATTGGCACTTCGCCCTAAGTTGCTTTATAAAATGCCCAGATAATCGCTCTTCAAACGAATCGCAAATCGAGACGCTCCAGAAATAAAATAATCAGCAAATGACTTGGATCGCTTTTAATGTACGAAACTAAATCAATGACTTATTTTACAATTTATGAAAGTGTTCAAGATTTATAAAAATCTTGTCACTTATCTTTTAACATCGATTCGACTCGGCACGTTATTTTATATCCTAATTTCTGACTTTTATTAAGACTCTGATATGACTACGAATTTTTATTGTAATTTTTTTGGATTGTGCTTGCGCTCTTTGGCTTGTTGGGCTTCAATCACTGAATTTCAATGTACACTTGTCCATCCAACCATGTGTCAATGTTGGAATTAACAGGGGAATGTTGGCTCGCCCGGTGATCCTATGAGCGTGAGATACATCTTTTCAAGCTTTGTTTTGTGCTGAAGATGGCTCAATATGCAGCCGAAACGTACGATTTAATAATATATTTATTTATTTAAAGAATGAACTAATTTTTGTTTAATTCTTTGCGCACCAATTACAGCGCTGTTACTCTCATTTGCCCATTTTTATACTTTTATTTATAAAAATATTCAAGACATCCGTTTTATGTATTTAACATTTTTTCAATCAAGAACTGAAATATTTTATCTACGATATTTGATAAATTATTCAAATGCCAGCGAAGATATATATGCAAGCAGGTCCATATATTAAATAAGAAGTTAGCAAATATGAAGAGATTATGAACAATGAAAGGAGCAATTCGATCCAAAGAGTTAGACTCGCACTTTATATTATCCGTCGCGAATTATCTGATAGTTTATTTTTCGTTGAATATAACGATAAAGCAGGCGGGATAAGAATTCGCGTGACGTGTTTTCAGAACAACGACCGAACTGAGAGTCGTTAAGAACGTCGAAATTCTTCCACGGCCGCCAAGAGGAACGCTTTTACGGTCGGTTCACATATCACGACATCGAGTCATTCGTTGATCCGCCCGCGCGGTGGATGCGCGCGGATAAAAATGCGTCGTGTCAGACGAAGACGGAGAGTCGTCGTGCTGGCCGCTCGGAGATGGTGCACGCTGATGGCAGAGACCTCGTTAACGAGCGGACACGAGCCATCCATTAATAGTCGCCGAAACTGGCGTTTCGTTTATATCAAAAGTGGCGCCGACAATGTTACGATAGCCGGTGCAACGCGCGTTAGTCCGACAAACATCGAAATAGAAAGCTTACCACGATTGAACAATCACGACACTCGAATGACGCATGAATCTGCATGTATAATAGACGTGACATTAGGAGAGTTGATGTCGTATGTGCGACGGGTTTCTTCAAAATTATAATTTTATATAAAATTCGTCAGTATGTATAAATACCTTTAAATTATGATATTGAATAAATTGCAACGTCCTTGCAAAATGTTAATATTTCTAAATTAATCGTTCTTAGTGTGTGCTCACATTTTTCGCGCATTACGCGTCAAAATCAATGCTACGCGTTTACTTCAGAATTTATCACAAGGAAATACCGCTGCGTCGTATAATGAGCGCCCAGCGACGAACAGATATATGTGCGAATGGGGGAGAGCAATTAAATTCGCATTGCAGGATTTTATTGCAGATCCATGATCCTGTAACACGAGCCTTTATGCTGCGAGATGGTCGATCGTATTTACGTATATAGCCCAAGAGACGAATAGAGTTGATAGCGTGTTTCTCTATCGTTTTACATACAAAGTTAAGTAGATCATATACATTCGCAAAAACTGTTTACGATGCGACGACGTCGTCGAACGTATCAAATTCTACATTATTCCGCATTGCAACATCGTGTGCATAATCGCATTCGTCCTGATGCGCCGGTAAAAACTCGACACGCTAATTGATTCCGCATCATCACCGTGATATTCACATTATCATTTAATCGGCAGAACTTTCAAACAATAAGGAAACGAGTGATGATGACAATTGTCAGCGAAT
The DNA here is from genome assembly GCA_003063805.1 of Aphaenogaster ashmeadi. Classification (NCBI taxonomy): domain Eukaryota; kingdom Metazoa; phylum Arthropoda; class Insecta; order Hymenoptera; family Formicidae; genus Aphaenogaster; species Aphaenogaster ashmeadi. The sequence goes on from NJRQ01000067.1 coordinate 453,185, forward strand.
AGCTCTTTGCAATTTTATATTCGCTATTCATTAAATTCTCACCTAGCAAACGTATCGTCAAGGCGATAGCCTCGAATACGCTCGTCGCGATTTGCCATGCAGTTACTCCAACTGTCGACGTCTAAATTTATCGCTCGCGATTTAGCCGACCATCCATTTAATTATTTATTGGACCAGCGCGCGAATCGTTTATTGCACCGCTCAAGACCGGTATCGAGGATACATAAATCTCATTTAAATACGATTCGAGTCTCCGCGCGATGAGACTGTCGCGAATTGTCCTTATCATCTTGGGAAGTCGAGCATAGATCTCCATCAATTTCAAAAGCATAATAAATAACAAATGCCATGCGAGCCCAATCTCCGCGATACTCAATGATTTATATTGTATATTCGGATTTGAAAAATATTTTGACGAAAATTATTTTGCTATTAAACAAATCGAGATGATCATAATTTAACAATCTAATTTTCCGTCACTAATCAGTAATGGATCAAATTTCTTTTAGTGCATCAATAATATGTACAATCAGTTTATCTGTTAACAATTTAATAAATTCAAAAGTTATAAATTAAAATATGTTCAAGTCTATGTAGACAGTTTAGGGACAAGAGAGTCAAAGAAGATACACTGTTAAAAAAGATATGAAGTTTACAACACATTTACGATACTACGGTAAATGAAATTTACAAACTGAGTATCTGAAATAAAAATTCTTGCACTTGTATAGCTAAATTCATATCACGAACATGAATTTTAATCACTAATATGAAATTTAATACACACAACATTGAATATTAAAAACCCGTTTAAGATTTTTTTGAATACGCAAGGTAATAATACATATTTTCGATTGAAAATGAGAACATTTGTATATGAGCAAACAGATGAGCATAGTAATATTACTGCTCGATACTTTTATTTTCGAAACACCACTCCTTTAATTTTCAACTTCGTATTTGAAATTTCATATACGGTATCTGCATAAAAACTTCCTATTTTTATATTATTTTTAATACAAATTTTTTTAACAGTGTAGTTTAGAAACGAGAGAATCAAAGAGAAGAAGGAACGACTCGATATATCATGCACGCATTTAATCAAAGCGCGATGGGAAGCTAACGGTTCTGCAATAAACATCGTAGTGGGTACTTGAAAAATTCAAGCGACGTCAAAACTTATAGCGCTTCGCGGCGCCCACAGCGGGGAATTAAACGTACGCCGCAATGAGTTAAGATGAGTTCAAAGCCGGCAGCCGCCTCTCGGCCATATAAATTGTCAGTGCCTGTAAACGCGTAGGAGTGGAAGCGCCGATCATTAATCTATGGCAGGTAAGGTGCGTGCCGGCGTAATCGCCGATTTACTTAAGACTTGGCACGAGTTTCAGCACGCGATCCTCCCAGGTCCCGACCTCTTCGTGCAGGGGATATCTCAGATCTGACCTAGTCATCCTCGCGATCGCGACCCGTCGTATATCTTTGCATACACTCGCGAGCAATAGGAAATAAGCAATTTTGCGGCTTCAGCGGAACTGCGGCTCAGTATGCCGCTTGTTACCGTCCGCGAAACTAGGCCGATTGATCATCAGATTACCCTTATGCAATTGGCTCGTGCTACGAATGTCGGTCGCGTTCAAAGAGATAAGATTACAAACCGATCATAGCGCGATAAAAGCGCCGATGTTGGGCTTTCCGTACTCTTACATTCGATTTCTTGATAATCTTTATAATATAAATATTTCGAAATCTCCATAGATTACGAAAGAAGATTACTAATTAAAAATTATAAACAATATTATTAATTAACTATAACGTATAGTATATCGTAGTTATTTTCATTTTGTCTAATAATGCTTTTTATATAATATTATAAAAAGATATATGTATTCGTATCCCAAAATACAGAGACTACAATTTCTATTAATATATGCAAATTCTATTAATGTTGCAAGAAGATTATATGTGAAAATATACTCACCATCAGGAGGCACAAAATCTTCGCTAAAACGGCAAGCTGTGGTAACCTAGAAACAACAAAAATATACCCGTTAGTTAAAAGTATCGACCGGGACACGAATGGAATATGCAATATACATAAGTCCGTTTCATCCAATTTGCGGCTATTCTAAGCAATCACGTATGCAAATAAATTTCATGTGATTATATAGCAAGCTCAGTGTATGGTCATTACTATTTCCAATCGCACAAATTGAAAATACAAGGTGCATTTGATAAGTTGTAACTGATAAGCAAAACTGCGCACGGAATAATTACGGCTAAAAAGATGTTACAAATAGATTGTATATCGAGTACGCATAAATCATATGCTTATTAAAACTTTCAATTGTATGATTGTTAAAACCTACATAAATATCCTTAAGAATAAATGACGATGATCGCGCTTTTCGTAAACTTTACGTAAACTTTATAATATAACAATATCAATAGCGTCGTCCGAAACAGAATTTAAAAATGTGAAGGATTAACATTGATTACTCCTGGATATATATCGTATTCAGCTGCAAAGAACAGACGCAAATGATCTCACGTAAAATCATCGATATTATCAACGTGTGTGGGAAAGGCACATTGGAGAATCGTAGAATAGTGACGCGGCGTGCCGCGCCGCAGGTTGTAAATGATAACCCAGATACATGCGAGCTACATGCGGCGAGCCGCCGCAAGCAGTTGCGCAATGCGAATGCATCTCGTGTTACAGAACACAGGTGAACAGCGGCCGCGGTCTCGCGCCGGTACGAGCTTTCGCTACTCGTTCGCTTTAATTCGACTGGGTTATTGGCTCGCCCGTGGTACCGCGGGGTGGACCAAACGTGCCTTTCTTTCGCCTCATCCCGCCTACCTCGGTCTCTCGGTGCACTCGGTGCACCGTGTGGAATGCCGCTGGGCGGCCCCGAACCACTTAAAATATTCGCTTTGTCTCTGTCGAACGCGTCCTCGCGAAGAAGCACGGTGTCCTTCATTTCTGAACTATCGGGTTTTCATCGTTATCTTCAGCCTTCCCGTCTTTCGCAACGCATCCCTTATGAGAGTCCGCTCGTTGCGATTAAACGTCAATCGGATTTAATATTTCGGACAGTGTATCGGTGCAATCTCCGCACGTAGGAATTATTCCGTTCACCTAGAAAATCTGTGACCGGGAAACACAAGTATAAGTTCACGATACAGATTTCGCCACGGCTCTTTGCCATGCATTCATCATCGCACTCCCCGCGCGATATACAACGAGTCGTAACGCGGAGCGCAGTACGGTGCACGCAGTGGACTCGGGTTTCGAGGTTTAATTGCATTGGCGCGACTGTGGCAATGGCACGGTAGACTCGATGCACAACTGGATTCGGCATTTGCCGCGCTAGACGTGTGATGATTGCGAATGATTCATACTTTATTAAACTAAGAGATTCTTCTGTACAAAACGCCTCTAAAAGAAGTCTAAAAGATAAGCCTACACTGTAAAAAAAGTATGTAAAATTACAGGAACAAGTGTAAAAATTTATGTAAATAAGTGTAAAAGTTTCATTATTTATAACGGAAACATAACAAAATCATGTATTTTTACAACAATTATTATTGTGAAAATACGTGATTTTGTAAGTTTCCATCATATAAATAGTGAAGTAATATTACATCCTTTTTTTACAGTGTATAGAATAAAAACTAAAGAGAAGTTTAATCATGTATCGTAATTAATATCATTGCGAATTATCATTCCGTTCAATATAATAATATTACATTTATCATATGATTCAAAAAAGGTCTTTCTCTTTAAAAATAAAAATAATAATAATACCTATATGAAAAAGAAATCTATACATATGAGAAAGAATTTACATAAATAGATTACGTTTGTGTGTTGTATTGCCATACAACATGGACACTCTCGCTTCTTCTATACTGAGAAGCCACTTGTAGAATCGTGCTACATTCCGAAGTATCTAATTTACGTCAGCAGCGTCAATATCGATTTTTCAATTTTCACATCGACGAAGACCACCGCCTCTAAATCAAGGTGTACGAGTATTCCACTCGCCGGGATGCCGGTTTACATAATTGCAAACTTAGTCACAACGACGTCCCGCTGACAAGCTCTTGCTAGCCGTTTCATTAACAGCCGTGGATCACCTCGGATGCGATAATACACACGGTGTACCGCGACGAAGGTAACTGCCGGCGCGCGGCGTCGAAAGGCACGGGGATATTAACATTCGGATCTCCCGGGACGTCTTACGTAAGAAGGAAAAATGCCCGAGCGAGATGTCCGTGAGATGTTTTACGTGTCATCAGGACGGAAAGAGTGCCGAGGACGAAGAAGACCAGACTGTCTCGCATTAATCGCGACCGTCGAGTGATATTCTTGGTTTACTGCGCGAATCATTTTACACATCAATTCGTGATCGTCACTTTTATTTACTTCGATATTATTTAACATTTAGGTTTATCAAAACTTTCAAGATATTTGGATGCTAAATCGTTGTAATTTTGTCACCTGGTAGTAAGAGAAAGAGAAAGAGAAAGAGAGAGACTGTCGCGTGTATCGATATCGATCGCGTGGACCACGGAGGCTGGATGCACGCGCACACGCGCCGTTGATCCGGACTCTGCGCGGTTGGCGGTACACACGTGACCGTGTCGCGGAATTCCGAAGAGTCACGAAATTCCGGGACGCCGTGAAATCCGAGCGTGACAAATTCCGACACGCAAGACCGGCATGCGCGCGTCACGCGCCGCGTTGGCGCACTTCGTGACGCAGCATCCAGTTAATGTTCGTTACTTACGTCTTGTACCGATATCCGTTAATAGCCGAGTGTAAAAAAAGAACATCGGAGTCACAGAGGAGATACGCGAAAACGCACACGCTTACTCGTCATTTTCTTTCGAGGAAAAAATCCTAGAGTTCCTCGAAGTTTTATCACGACGCTGTGATAATAGAAAGGATTACGATCAGCGATAAAAGTAACGGTCCCTCTAAGTCTTTCTTCGTTATCGATTCATCGACTGTAGATTGGAATCCGAAGGATGTCTCAGAGGAGGACGCGAGACATGTCAACGTGGCGATGAAGTCGCCGTAACTCACCCAACGATCACCGTAGACATAGCTGCGAGTCTCCGCCTCGGTGTGTCATCTCAGTCCATGCATTGTAAATCGTACGAATTACGACCAGCTAGCCGCAATAACGATTCAAGCACGTCGTTTCGCTACGAATTCTCGCGGTTTCCGTTGTAGCGTACGATCTACGATGGATATACACGTTTACGCGATAGGACACATTTGTGACAGGTCAATGACACTTTGCGCGGTTCGGTTCGATTGCACTTCTGTCCCGATCGACGCAAACAATCCAGTTTCGAAAACAGTGTGACGCGACCACTGTGTTACATCATCGTTGGAATTCAGCAAGAAAATCGTGCCGATCACGACACGTCGCACTCGTAGTCGCGCGAGATTGACTCTGCGGAAAACCCCACGACCGAGTCGAGTCTATATACCTTTTCGGCGTTACGCGCAGGTGATGAATTCCCGTCGCACACCCATCGAAGTGTAGTGAGCTTTCGAGTCGAGGTTTAACCTGGATTACGCCGATATCTACATTAATCGTAACGCTGACGTAACACGCGAAGTTCCCTACAGTCACGAGAACGGTGGTTCCCCGGTGAACCAACCTATCAACCAGGCATTGTTAAAGAGGCGAATCGCCGTTCGCGTCGCCATTAAATCTCCTGATAGGAGCACCGAATTTTAATGGTATCACATCGGTCCTCTGTTGACGGAATGTCAAATTGTCCGCACAAACCGCGAATAGAAGATCAAATCACCTTTCCACGCGCGGCGAGGAAACGACAGTGGAATCGTTGAAGCGCGAAATCACTTCTCTTCTCCGGAACAACCTCTTCGAAACCGCTCGTGCTTTATCGCGATCGTAGAGCCGGAAGATCACTTGGTACACGCGACTTGGTAGTCACCGGGACGGGATCGGCACGGTGAATGTGCCGGCGAGGATGCGACCCGGCGAGCATGACATCCCGGACCACGTGAGGACTCATCCAAAGGGGATTTTGGTGGGGATATTTGTCGCCTGCCGCGTGAAAAACTGCCAACACTTGAATAGGCTCCGACACGACGATGAAAAACGCGGCTACCGACCCGACGCCGATGACTCTCAGCTGGACACCGCCTGTCGCCTAAGCGCGGTACACGGATTTCGTTGCATGACTACACACCCTGGCCCGATCCCGAGGAGTCATGCTGGAGGATGATCATGCTCGTTGTCAGCATCGTTTAATGAGCGATTTAATCGATCACCTAGGTCGTCGTCCACGAAACTGCCCGATCAACGCGTACATCGAAACTTGTTTGTGTCGTCAGCTAAATGAATTGATATTGAGCGACGCATTTGGCGTATCGTTTTACACTGTATTGGTATAGATTATGAGACCACGTTAGCCGATAAATTCAGATAACGCAATTTTCTTTTGAATCGGAAAACTATCTTAGCTTGTTTATGTCATTTAACATATTCGAGAGATATTAATGTACTATTATAAAAATATCAACTTATATTGCGGCACTTATTGAAAGACTGAAAATAGTCTTTCAGTAAACCAACGGAGCTCCCAACGGAGCTCCTAGCATTATGGGACGAGGCAGATAAATGACGACGTCTCCATTGAGGATAACCACGAGATTTACTACCTTTGTGTGCCTATGCAGCACGAGCCGATCTATGCAAACGCCCCAAAGGAAGAAGTCACCTGGAATCGCGTCACAAAAGCTGGCTCCGAAATGTTTCCTACATTGCCGTGGCAAATTGCGACAAATCACGCATGTCAATGGATTCCCAGACGGCCATAGCAAATTGTCGTGACCAATCGTGGCGGCAATGCGTCGCATCGCCAGCGTCGCGATCAAGATCAACCCGTAACGCGGGTCACGATTTGATTTAGAACCAGTAAATTCAACCGCTAACTGACCGGGCCTAATCGCGCAGCGGACACAATATACAATCATCGTAACCGCAATCACATATTATTGGCACATCTGCAGATCAACGATGTATTTTTTTCTTTCCTAATTAATACGCATAAGAAATGATGCGTTCCTAAAAAATTTATTCTGCAATATCATGTATAAAATAATTGATTGAAACAATTTTTTGATTTCGCTAAACTCTTCATAAATTTGACATAGATAGAGATACAAAATAGAATCGTAAGTTGTCTTATTTATTTTAATAAAAATTTTTCGAAATTAGTATTAGTAGATTACAGTCCTCTAAATAGGATCCTATACTAAAAATAGGATTGTGAGACAAATATCCCAGCATAAATTTTATGTCAATAAAAGAAGTATCTTATCGCATCATAAAAGCCTAATCTCTTTCAACTTAGAAAAATCTTATCAGTTTACTTCCTTCTGATTATTCTCGAATCAGATTAATATAAAAAATAAAAAATATTCATGTTTGTCTAATATGTACAAGCATAGAGAAAATTTATATTTCTCCAATATAACAATATAATACCAAAATTGTTATAGACGGCATCTAATCTCAAATACATTGTAAACCTCGTATAGAAGATTAAATTCGAACTCACCCATGTGCGTGTTTCACTAATGACGAAGACCAGTGAGTAGTTGGAAATAGTCGTGACTATACATTTTAAATTTGACTTTTTTGCCGAATGTGAACCAGTCATTCGCATCATTTCCATGAAGAACATCTGCTAATCCATCTACCTAACGCGGCTACCTCCGAATTCTAGGAGATTACGCGGATCATCATCAAATTCGTCATCGTGACACTTTCTATGCCGTGAATTATATTCTATTACACATGTGTGATGCATCAGGCTATTGCTCGAAATATTTCAATTTTCCGAGAAAAATGTAATTGTTTCTGGTTTAACTTCTAAGTGTTCACGTACCAATTGTCATCCGATAAATTATGCTAATTAATATCATGATTGATCATATTTTTTTACTAACAGTACAAAAAATAACGTAAAACAGTTGCTTTCATCATTTTCACTTCATGTGAAAATATATCTTCACACTTCGAGTCACAAACACTCGAATACAATTAGCACACAGACTAGAATCATAAAATACGTATATTTAACGTGGTAGAGGCTAAAGCTTCTACTCTTGTGATAATAATAGATCCATTACAGTAGCCACGATTGGTTGCAATCTGCGTGTAAAAGATCAGATGCGGAGACACGTCACTTGACAGAGTCGAAACAACACGGACCATCCTGTGGTCGGAACTATGTCGGCGTAGGATACGGCGCGCAAACTATCTCGTTGATCGAGCCTGACTTTTTCTTCCTTCCAGCACGAGCACACTCGTGTCTCCAGGCTGGTGCCACGTGAAGTGGTAGATAGTCGTCGACGTCGTGCGTTTATGGAGAACGGATAAGGAGACGACGAGCGACTAAACGCGCCCTGTAACGCTACGTAGAGAACTGTCGTGCGTCAAGTGTACCACGGCCGGGACGCAGACGGGGAGGAGAGAAATGGAAGAGAAGAGGAATATAAGGAAGGAGAGAAGAAAGCGCAAACAAGAAGAGGAGCCACGCGAGAGGAGTACGCGACGTGGTTTTTGCTCGGTAGCCGCGACGTTCCGCCGGCGTCACATTCATTCTGACACGCTCCTCGTCATTCTCCCCTTCCTCGCCCCCGGCAAGAAAAAACGGCTACAGAGTGGCGAGACGGGAGCAAGGGGTAGATGAGCAAATATCATCGTTGCGAAGGAAAAACCGCCCACGGAGATTTGTTAGTTCTCGAGAATCATGCGCACAAGTGGCGAATTGTATATTAAACGATTAATATAAATGATCAATTTTCATTTGCAACATGATGTTGTATAATAAAAATAATTCGATTCTCATTAATTTTAAAACTATATCTCGAACGTAAAACTTCATTTTAATTTTGTAATATTTTGTAGATAATCGTTTTGCGGCTCTAATTACTGCTATTAAAACGCCAATAACTTATTGCAAATTCAGAATACTAGTATCAAGTTTGATTTACGATAATTATTTTAATTTTTATCATTACTTTCATAATTACTTTTATTTTTAACTATTTTAAAGTGAAATTCGATTGATGCTCGTTTACACTCGTAAACACTCTCTTACACTTGTAGAACAAGTTGACGTTGAAACGGTGTAATCTCACGATGAGTCACCATTGAAACTGATCTTGTACCCCACCGATGAAGTACCATCAAGCTATCCCTTGCATTCCTAGCGTTTTACTTAGACCTACTTAAAAGGGTTGGATCATTCGATGCTCTTAGGGCGGGTATCGGTTTCGGATGAACGTCCACGGATAGCTCAGCCCGATCGAAACCCGGCGTATCCTGCACGACCATTCATTACCCGCCTCGTCTCGTTCGTTAAGTCGAGGCCGTTAAAGAGGCTACGGTTAATTGAGTTTTAGGAATTCATTTCGTCGCCGATAACACAGCGGGCCCTCCTCAACGTACTGCGCTCGTTGTGACCGACGTCTGAGAACGCGACGATATCTCTCAAAAGAGGAGCCGCTTATGTGTATCGTCGCACATACTTTCGTGTCCGACGACTCGATGTGGGTGATCGTGATAATCGAGAATGTATTTCAGCGTAAATCACGCGATGCACATTGAGAAAGTTTCGGATGCTGCGACATTTCGAGGCTTAAATTTATTTCGGGTGCCACTAACTTCATTGAGGTGATTGTTGTTTTCGATGATTATAATAAAATTATATATAATTTTGGACTAATCCAGTTTTATATGATTGCCCCAGATTGGACACTTCTTAATATAAGCTATTAACCTGTTATTACAAGTTATCTTATGAGATATAATTAAAATGATAGAGACATAAGAAAAAGTTTCTAATTATTACGAGTGATGTAAGCGCGAGATACAATTTACATCTTAATTTTACACACGGTTGTGTGACTCGATACTAACTATAAAAACTAGAGAATGTTGCGCATATCATTTCGAGTCGTTGGTTATAATATTACCAAGAATAATATGATTCATCTACGAATTCATCACTGTAACGAAGTAGTTATGAGAGCGACGATGAAGACGCAGCTATATATGAGTGAACGCACGTCCATATCATATTAAACAGACATAATTGTCATAATCCGGTTATGTATTTTTAAACAGGAACGGTCAAGGACGTGCTGACGCGTGCTATACATGTTTGCAGGCAGTTTATGCGCGATCCGCAATGCGTTTCATGCAAAAGCATCCGAAGGCACGCGTGTCATCGCGGGAAAAAGGTATAGAGGGAATGAAAAAGTGTGGAGACTATGGAAAGTTTTGTTTCGAAAAGCAACATATCGCCGTTCGACTTGGCTCATCCACGTCGGCGGTTTGTTGTTGGACCGTAATCTCTAATGGTTCCTATGGGCATTTAAATAACCATCTCGCCCACCCACCATCACTTAACTCTCACTATTCCTTCTCTCCTTCGCGTCTCTGCTTCTTTTCTCGGAACCTCGGCGCTATCAGAGGCGCACGCTCCGACGATTCGAGAAAAACGACTGCTCTCACTGGCTTTCCATTTTTTTACCGTTACTAGCTGAGGGGGAGAGGGGAAGGACTCACTATTATTCGCCACCGTCGGAAAAGTATCTCTACGGGTCAAGGCTCGCGTATCATGAGATCGCCAGATTCGATCGAAAGACGCACATCATTACGATCCGGACGAAAAATCACAGACGGACAAAAACGTATTCAGTAATATCGCATTACTGAGATGAGAATGTATTGTACAACGACGTCGGGAGGAAATGGTCCTGCCAAAATCCGTCTGCGACGGATCTTCCTCGTTCGCGGTACCGAACGAGAATGAGTCAGCGGAGGTTAGTCATACGAAACTTGGTTAGTCGACGAATCCAGACAAGAGCGAAAGCGCACTTTTAGGGCACTCTCCCAGCAACCCGAACCACCGGGAACGGCAGTTCGCCGCGTTCGATCGATCCGGGCAACGATCCACCGATTAAATTTATATTTAGTCAGTGGTTCACGTCGGAGATAAGTCAATGTCGCGCGGGATACGTTCATGAGGACGGAAAAATGCTCTTAAGGAGGAAGATTAAATCAAGTTGCTGATGAAACGTCCGCGGAAATTTTACGATCCGCATTTAATGAAAGCCGGGCAATGGTCGAAGAGGACTTAACTTCGTTCTTGATCAAACTCGGAATGATCCAATATATATAGCAAGACGCGGATTGGAAAAGCGCGGAAATGTGGAAGTCACTCGAACTAAGCCTGTACTTGCGCTATAGATACGAAGCTATTGGGAATCTATTTCCAACCCTATTGAATAATGAAAGTGCCTGAGGGAGATTAAAGAGATGTAGCGCGGCAAGAGACAATTATCTTCGCAATATTTATTTATCGTGCAAAAATTTAGTTAGGCAAATAATTATGCATCTCGTGGTGTAATTATGACTACATAGTCAATTATGACTACAGTCATAATTGACTATGTAGTCAATTCAAGTATCGCGGTCGTTTGCGCGCGAGGAAAAATATTCTCGACGCGAATGCAATATCTCGGAATAGCTGATAACGACTGCGTGGGAGTACGTGGAGATAAGACTTGCGAAGTCGACGATGGAATTCGTGTAATCTTTCTCGGGAATTTCGTGGAATCGCTTGAGCGGCGCGGGTACGAAATAAACGTGTTACGTCAATGTCTTAACATACACCGTCGCGATATCTACGTTCGACGTCGTTCTCGCGATCAACACTGAACAATCGAATGTTTACTTACCCCAGAAAAGGGATATGATATCGAATTTTTATCAAGAACATCCTCAGACTTCGCCGATGATGAGCAACGTCATGTTTGTTAGCGATCTTTTTAACCGAGTATCATTTACGACTAAATCAATTGATAGGTACGCAAACAAGCTAAAAAGTTACAAATGTATGTACGTTAAAACAATTAAAATATTATTACATATATATTGCAATTGTACACTGCAAATCCAAGCGTGTTATTTTAGCTGAAGCTCTTCTTACACATTTCTTGCTGTTTTAAATCGTGTCATTTAACACGATTGAACATATTAATTTTTTATTTAATACGATTAAACGTGTTAAATGACGTAACTTAAAACAGCAAGAAACATGTAAAAAGAACTTCAGTCAAATGTGTCATTTTTAGATGTCTATGCGTGTAAAAATAACACGCTTGAATTTGCAGTGTAATAATTTTATTTTTGAATTTCATTAATAGTAAAATATGATTAAAAATAAAAATAATGTATCAAATTAAAAAGGAAGTAATGCCAATATAGTAGTGATTTGGTTCTAATCTAATAAACGCATTCCTTTTCTGTAGGAGAGGTAAAAAATATAAGCAGATGTGTCAAAGATATGTTGACGCCTTGATTACTAAGTACTTCATTTACGTTGCGATAATCTTTTACAGCCTCCTTAAACGGTTTAAACGATAGAAAGTTAATTTACTTCTAATTACGCGAGGCAGATAATTACATCGTTAATAGGGGCTTATCGATTCGCGCGAAAAAAAGAGCATTCGTAGGGCTTCATATGGCGGCCCGTACAGAGGAGAGTGGTCTGGAGATACCGAGTCGAGAAGCGATTTTAAGCCGCCGTGAAATGACCGACCGGAATCGCTCCGGTTTAATAACTCGGCGTGCCCGGCCGAGAGCTGCGTGAGAAGCGCGGCCGTGCCGATAATCTTCAAATTCGCGATACACTTATTGTCTTCATGAACGACCCACTTTCGAGCGCTATTAGCCGACCTAATTAAAACGTCGCTATAAACGCCGTGCTTGCGCCCGTTTGTAGCTGCATGCTCACGGCAGCCAAGACGGACGCACAAGAGAAGCACCTTTCTCGATAACGAGCAACACGGTTGGATACAATTAGCGATGAAATCAATCGTCGTACCGGGGACCTAACCATCAATATGCATAATCGCACAAGCGCCATTAGCCGCGTGTGTGTTCGCAATGCCGATGCGGCGTGTCGAAGGTCTCCTCCTACTCTCTAGCTGCGTCGGCTGCCTCATACGTGTAAGTCATTTTAGATGTAATTAGTGAGTGATTTGCACTGGACGATAGCGGCGAGCCGGAGAGAAAGAAGGAGACATGAGCGAGCGAGTCAGAGAGAGAAAGAGAGAGAGAGAGAGGGGTCTTTCTGCTTTCAGAGTAGAACCAGTCCGAGGCGGACGTACCGCGGCTATTTCTCCGCTTGCAGGAGGGACTTTGTCATGGCCGAGTGATATCCAATCGGGAATATAGTCAGCGGGAACGTGGTATCCAATCGGCGGTATGGATTGCTGCTAATTGGCCCCGATACTCACGGACAATCATCTAACCGCGATCAGGTGGTCTGCCGTGGCGGAATAACTTTGATGCCACGGATGGTATTTGGCGATAATTTTGATCCCTCCCGTTTTGAACATGTTGCCGCAGCATATAATTCCATGCATATACAATAATCGTTACCGTAAACAGGATGGCTGTTGAAATGAAATTGAATTCACGGAATAGAAAATTTAAGTCAGTAATTCCGCGATTAACATTAATTTTGAAACATAAGGTTTACTCTGATGGGACGTTAAAGAATGATTTCTCTGTTCCATTCAGACAAACTATTTTTTGGTCGTCTCCTATTTGTTTTCATTACAATGGATTTTATTTTTTATTTGTATTTTGTTAAGTTTTTCTGATTTCTCCGAGAGAGTGATGCTCCTGTCACTTCTCATCTATCATTTTGAAAAAGATAGCATCGCAAGACGATGTTACGGTGCCTCAGAATCTACGCGATACTATTAGTAATATTTCATATCGCGCTATTCGATCTTCGTACCGCAGCATGCAAATTATCTACCGACGTTGGTGGTCCGACTTATTTCTTAATTAGCTTTACTAGCTCGAGGGTGCGCGGGGACGGCGAACGAGGAAATATCCCCGTTGCTCCTTTTTTATCAACAAGCTCTACACCGCTACTCCTTAGCGGGATCTCGACAGGATCCTCCCGTGCCATTAACAAGCGGACACGCCGGAGCAGCCGAATCGCTTACCGATGTATGTACCCGCCAACAGTCAGGCACCAGCCTATTACCAAATCCTTTTCTTCTCACTCGCGCACATGCCCCGACTCGTCAATTCCGAGTTCTATTTGCACTTGGCTTTCCGGAACAAGTGCTAAAATACCTGGCGCTACGCATGTCATTAAATCGCGCGGCGATTACACGTCAGAAATAAGCGACGCCAGGCCCCTCGGTCATAAAACAGGAACCTCGAAATCGTGTTAATTGCAACAAATATGGGAAGAGGATCCGACATCATCGGACAATCCCAGTCCGATGGATGGCGAACAGGTACACTTTCCAGTGGAATTTCCAAAATAGTAAATCCGCGTATCGTATCATCAAAAATACGTCGCCGAGCCGTCAGAATGTCTCAAACGTAATTAAATAAAATCTTATACGCGCATGCATTTGCCGAAATTTACGTGTACTTGCGAAAAGCAATTATATATTTTGATGACGGGCGGGAATTTTCGCTGTGGGATATTCCGAATTAGAGAAGAAGCAGACAACGGATGCACACCAGTAGATAGCTTCCGCACTAGTCAGACACGCGGACTTCGCGCAACGACTTTCGCTTCTCAAATTAAACGCAACACATGTTAAATCAATTAAAGACTTAATAAGACTTAAATGTTACAACTTGAATCATTACAATATTATTGATGCATTTTAACTATCATCAAGAAATACCAATCTTAATCTATGAAAAACAAATATATATTGTTGCATATTTTGCTGAATTTATTTTTAATAACAGGCGTCGCAAATAGTGTATCAGTAGCTTGTCCTCCATAAAATTTTTCTTCGTTGAAGGAAAATTAAATACATATGTTCAATTCGTGGCATAAGTTTCCGAGCCATTTTGCGTTAAATAAATCCACCAGGCGCCGCGCAAACAAATGTAAAAAAACACTCGATATTTCAACGGAATTCGTCTGCGAAGCGAATATTTCGGAGCGTATCGTTCGTCAAAGCGTTTTTATAGTGCAAGTTTGTCACATAAGAGCCGGGGAGAAAGCCGAAGTATTTTTCCTTTCGTGGTGCATACACACGTGTTCCTGCTCCCCGACGTTCGTTGTACACGCATATGTCTCTGTATGCGTGTACTCTGTAAGAGAGTGCGCACGTCCGTGCACCGCGCGCGGTCCACGATGACGATCCGACGTCGACCTGAGTACTTACACGTATATCGGGAGCCGTTGAGTCGAGATACTTTTGCTTTTACGGCTTTACGAGCCGTATCGCCGATTGCTCCGTTTGTTCAGGTTCAACGATCGGCACCCGGATTCCAATAGCGATTCGGTCGTCATCCCCGAACTGTCGCGAGCACGGTCTCGTTCCTGCTTTCGTCGAATCATCCCTTACCCTTCATCGCTTCTCCTTCAGATACTCGCGTGGCACATCGAGAAACTTAAGCCATTAGAGTTCGCGACTCGCTTGATGAAATACTTTGTCACCGAACTCTTCCCGTACACTCAACGAATTTATACACGTACACTTTCCAAATAAAATTAATAGAATGCGAGAAAAGGCAATACAAAAAAAAGAAAGATTACTTTTTACGGTTTTGTCACAATTTTTCTAGATATTTACTCAATCATTCGTCAGATTTTCCCATTTTTTATTTGATATTTCCCAATGTTTGACAATTCCATGACACTCCAAAACAATAGAGTTCTATATAAGAGAGAAGCGACATTGAAGGGAATGGTCTGATTGGCTAACTAAATCACGTGATTCAGCGCCAATCATACTTATTTAATCACAGTAAGAAAAAAAATGGCGCTGAATCACGTGATTTACTTTAGCCAATCAGACCATTTCCTTCAATGTTTTTCTACTATCCATACAGAGAAAAAAAATGGCGGCTTTTCGATATATCGCACCTATCGATTACCAATGTTGCTTCTCTCTTATATAGAACTCTACAAAACAAGAAACAAACGTTTCAGAAATTTATGAACATGTAATATTGTGAAAGTATATATGGAAATGTAACATAACGCATATAATTTCATAGAAATTCACTCAAAGTCATAGAAAACTTTAAAACGATATAGCAAGAAATACTTTTATAAATTACACATGCGTGCAATATTAATCTCTACATATCTTTACAAACTTTCCTCGCGCTCTGTATACTTTCACGCTTTAATTATTCAACGATTTATTAAAGTATCTATCGAATCATTCATTTCTCTCAGCAGCACTAAATCTTTCTGACACGCGCGCGTAATTCGAAAGACTTCATTCAAGACCCGTTCTTAGTATCACGAGCTGAGAGGCGCGCTTTGACCGCACTCTGCACGCGATTACGACGCACGCATGCGACGACATCCTCTGTGTGACCGCAAACATTGTGTCATTGTCACGAGAGCACGCGTAGTATCGCGTGTAGGCGGACCAGCGCGATGAATTATACATCGGGTATGTTTTCGGTCTCGAATTTGCATCGTCTGAACGGCTACCGCCCGCTATTCTTAACCGCGGGGGCACCCTTACCCCTCTCTTCTCCCGCTTTCCGATTCTCTCTACGTTCGCCGGCCAAAAAAGAAGAAACAAGATGTACGACCTTAGAATCCGCCGGCGTATACGCGCCTGGCGCTACGTGCGGCCGATGCGATCTCTCCGAACGTAGAAATTAATTATCAACGGTTGCATGTCCACCGGCCAAAATTAACGATCTACATTCATAGGATTTAAAACATGTTTCTAGAATTATTATCAAGCCAGAGAAACTTACTGAAAAAAATATATATAAAATAAATCATCGTATTCAAAATATTATATAATTGAACAGATATCATTCTTCTTTTATTCCTTGCGTGTAAACATTAATTTTGCTTTTTTTCGCGAGATTGCTTACCGGGAAGCAGAACGGGATAAAGCGCTTGGATAATTTACAAGAGTGTTCTTTGAACTCAAGCTCGTTGAGACGTCGTGCACAGACGAACGATTCAGGAATCCAAGAACGAGGCTCCTTGTCCTGGCGTCCGTGCTCTCGGACAACAGGACGAAGCACGGGCGGCTGGACAGGACGCTTATCGCGGGACACGCGCGATAATAAACGTTCCTTTTACGAGTGCGGAAAGCGTAGATACGCGTAGAGCGCGCGGAAAGGACCGGAGCGAGAGGAGCCAGGGTTGCGGATGCGCTTCGCGTACCAGCAAGCGTCGCCGTTTGTTTTGCACGCGCCGGCGGAAACGAATCTCCCCGATAAAAGCTGGAGTTACGATCGGGCTTTAAGTCGAGCTGGGGAAAGAGATTGCCGACGCGAGGGCACCGCGCCCGACGGCCGCCGCGCCGCGCCACGCGATTCGGATCGATATCGCGTTAATTGCATGCCTTCGCGATTGTGCCCCCGCGGTCACAGAGACGGTAATCGTCGTCGGTGACGCTCGTTGAGCTCGATCGAGACTTTCCTCTCCGTAATAATACACCAAGCTCTTAATTTACACGGCAATTTACACACTGAAAAAAAAATGCTGTTGCTTCAATTAAAGTCTACGTCACGGGCTGCCACAAACATAAATAGTTCATTCAATTGTATTATGATTGGACCAAATATCTAGATTATTCTTTTAATAATGTAAATATTTGGTCCAATCATAATACAATTGAATGAACTATTTATGTTTGTGGCAGCCCGTGACGTAGACTTTAATTGAAGCAACAGCATTTTTTTTCTGTGCACTCATGCAATTTTACTCTTCTTTAAGCAATAAAAGATTTCTCAAGTGACTCATAATGTAACCAGATCGATTCATAAATATCATGTTAATAATTTAGGATATATAAGGCACGCTTTACGATTCTTTTGAAGCTTAATTATTTTCATATATTTTTCCGCACAATTTAAATCTATTTGAAAATGTCATCCACGTAAATCTACAGATTAGTTCTTTTCTTCTACATTGATTGTTGTCTCCCCTTTCAGCATGTCACTTTACCAAGCTTCTCATTCCGCCGATCTTAGCTCTCTTTCACAGATATCGCTCGTAATTCATTACAGTCCGGCGTGAGTGAGTTCTGCTCGTAAAGTACGAACGAGCTGGGCTCTCGGCTAGAAAGAAAACAATAGCCGCAATAGCAATCTCTTCAGCAGCCACCGCCTTCTGCCTTGGCGATTGGAGAACCGGACGAAGCCGGGCATCCAGGAAAAGGATTCTGGGATCGCAAAAGCACAGCATAGATATCCTCGGCGGCCATCTTGCACAAAGGATTCTTGCGCCGCCACCGATGCCGGGCTCGGCGCCGTGGAAAAGAACCGAGAGAAACAAAAACAGGGAGATACGGAGAAAGAGACGCGCGCATCAGACATGCAATAGCGACGCCCCCGTTGTAAATTATCTCGCGGGAGGCGAACGGGACAGAGCGACAGAGGTGAGGCGGACGAACGACATGGACAAAGCGCGAGGAACGAAGAGCGTTGCCGAGGCGAGACAGCGGGAGAAGAGACGCGGCGAGAGGGGAACCGCGCGCGGCATGGAGTTGTAAAGAGAGAGCGGGTCGAGGGTCCTCGCTCCAGCGGTCTAATTAAGAACTCAGGCTAATTCAATTATAATTTATGCCTCGAGGCTGTACCCCGAGGTCCTCGGCCCCCTCGCCTGGACCTCCTAGGTACGGGCAATCAATTACACTGAGCTAAACGCCACATGTCCGCGGCACAATAATTTACGACGATTTCGGGCTTTCGTCGATCCTCTCGCGAACGTCGTGACAGTACGTATGCCAGGATCGGCCAGGTTATCGTCGGCAGACGAGGCCACGAGGAACGAGGAAGAGGAACGAGGTTGCACGAGGGTAAAGGAGGAGGAGGCGACGTCCGCCGCTTGACAGGATTGAGACGTCCTAGATTATTTGTTTGGAGTGCAACGCCGCTCCGCCCAGCTCATCTCGCGTGCTCTTCTTCTCTCGACGCCTGCGTTCTGCGCTACCCTCCTCCCGGTCGCCGCCACCGCCGCTTTCTTCCCGTCAGCAACTACCGACGGCACCTTTTTGCCCTCGCCGACAGTGAGAAAGCACACCGTAGAGATAGTCTTGCGTGAACGTGCGTTTCGATAGACGCGTCCTTGGAACATCGTCGTCGACTAGACGCGATCTTCCCAAGAAGAGATCATTCTCTCTCACGCGTACTATCAAGGACATCTTTCATTCTCATTGGTGGGGACAGTCATTAGTCAGACAACTTTCCGCTGTCAGCTCAATTTTAACTGAATCTATTGAACGAAACGATTGAAGCTTATTCTATAATATCACGCTGGAGATGAAAGTGCAATATTGATGACTGAGATATTATTAACATTAGACTATTATGGAAACAGGGTCATCCAGCTTAATAATTTTTGCATATGCGATAAGAATTGCCGCATCTTTTTAGTACACGGAGAAAATTTTATATTAAAAATTACTATGTATGGCAGTAGCCGTGGACTATTGCTGGAATTCTAAAAATTTTTACTATGTAAAACAATAAAAAACATAGTAAAAATTTTTAGAATTCCAGCAATAGTCCACGGCTACTGCCATACATAGTAATTTTTAATATAAAATTTTCTCCGTGTACTACCAGTTACCGAGCTGCTTACGTATGATGGCAACGTAAAGAAATTGATTGTTAAAATATATTTTGTGGCAAGTATAGTTCAAATCTTTGCCAACAAGTTCATGAAATTTAATAACGGGGAATATCACTCAGATTAAATATGAAAAAATGAGTTTGCTGGTAACCGTTGGTGCGCGATGACCTATTTTCTTTGTGAAAACTTTAGACTATCTTAAATTCTTTATGACGACTATTTATCTTTATATTTATATCTAATTATGACACTTAACATATTTCTCTGGACATTTGACATACTGTTGGCACATTGTTATTTCCATTGGATGTAATTGTGTATGATTCATACAATTATTTTTAATCTATTCACTTGAGAAGGACCAAAACCCATGGTCGAAACGTCGTGACATATTAATTTAAACAAAATTGGCAAGTAGCGTCGAAACAAATCTCCTCTGTGGTTAAATATGAAACTTGATAGAAATGCGCTAAAGTCACATGAAGACAATATCACTTTATGAGGAGACATATATACAATCGAAATTACGTCACCATAAATTACGGCCCGCAGAAACGTTTTCCCACTCGTTCACTACTCTACGACATATTCTCAAAACGCAATAAATTAGTATTTAGGATAAAGTATCGCATATCTGGCAGTCTATGATTAACGTGCATCATCAGAAACCTTGCATTATGAAATGTGTTATATATGACACCCGCATAATATATCGGCCTCTAGTTCTTCTGCTATTATGATACATTGCAGGGTATTTGCTAATTTAAAGTTAACGATGATTTCTCTAAAGTAATGCTTAACTCACACCGACACTAATCTTCAGGCAAACCAAAGAATTATTCTTCTTCAAAGAATTATCAGACGTACTAAAAATCATAGAAATCAAAAAATATGAAATATATATAAATATAAATATATATTTAAAATATTTCTCTTGTGTGAATATTGGATACTTTTTACGTCTACAACCTAAATATACTAACATGTTTTATGTATGACAGCATAACTAGATATAGAAATATAGAAATATAATTTTTATTCCATGCGTCATTCAGATATTTATGGATTAATACCTTGTCGAAATGAATCGGTATCCCAAGCAAGACTATTTCTGCGAACAACAGTAACTTGCGAGTGATTGATAAACACGCATGAGTAATCAGTAGCGCGTCATCATTATGCCGAAGCGATATGATGATCCGTATTTTTCGAACATTTGAGATGCATCTTTAACAACAAGAGATTTGCGTAGAATAGCTCACACTCCAGTCAAAACGGCAAATATCCGCCGCGATCGCGAAGCAGACATCGAAATGCAAATTAAGAGAAAGTCTGAAATAGGTGTGTATATAGGAAGCAGCTATCTTCATGCAGCGTCGCGTGTCATACGCGTGCACACTGTGAACAATTTATACGCGTGCGTTACACGCGGCAAATACGATGCCTCGTCAGAAAATTATGCAATCCGTCTGAATGTTGTTCGACGGTGTTTACTACTTCAATGGAATTTTACGGATGGCGGGAAAAAATTTCCGATTGTAAGTTTATTACGAAGACATCGCCTTCACGTATTAATTCGTATGTTTGTTTCTCTCTCTCTCTCTCTCTCTCTCTCTCTCTCTCTCTCTCTCTCATATGTATTTATCTTCGCGACTCAAACACATCTATCTTGGGATAACGTTGAAAAAATCAAAGTGCTTTAAAAATTATCTAAATCTATTGGAGATAATCGCGCCGATATGATGCAGTAAAGTGGGAACGGGAGAATAAGGGGTGAATCGGATTAAAGTTAGAAATATAGGAGAAAAGTATAACGCCTGTGTATAAGAGTAACTGCTTCCTAGTAATGCAACGAGGTGAAGTAAAAGTAGGTGAATCGCACCGAGTAGAAGCGGGAAAGTTTTCAATTTAAAATTCAATTCACCCTTCGATCCCGTTCCACCTTCCGTTACTGCTTTACCGCGCACAATAGCTGAAGATAATTCCCATATTTAACCGATGCGCAATGCGATAGTTCGTAGAAAACGCAAGAGGAAGGACAACAACGGAAGCAGCCTCCTACGTTCAAATAACCGCCTGAATCCGTGAATGACGAGCGTCCTGAACTCGATGATCGCGAGTCTACACATCGATGAGAGGAGAAGCAAAGAGAACGGGCAAGATGTCGTACGTCGTTCCCTCTATAAATACATTTACCATGTTTGCGGAGCACTTGTACTTGGCGGCTTGTACCGGTGGAATGCGACTCTCCCTCTGTTTCGATCGGTTTTCTCCAAGGGCTAAGGCGCGGTAAAATTTGGATGTGAAGGACTTTCGAAATACTACAGTTGCTTATGAAATTTTTCCATCGCCGACCGTTCGTAATAATCGACATTTCGACTAAATTACGAAAATATAAAAGTACTTTCTTATACGATTAAAAGTTTCAATTTTCATGTATTGAAAGATTATCGATTTGATGTATTTTTAAACTCATTAATGCGAAAATATATAATGTATTTCAAATATTTTTAAACGAAAATATCAACACGAAAATATTGTCTATAATTGTCGCAGCGCGAATATTTTATACTTGTAATTTACAAAATCACAAGCAAACTGTATATCTATTCACATGCATTGCGTTACAAAATTGCACAAGAAAAGATTCTTTATACTATACTATATATGAACATTTTTTTTATCCGGCAAACTGTAGCTGTTCACATGCATTGCGTTACAAAATTGCACAATAAAAGATTCTTTATACTATATATGAACATTTTTTTATCTGGCAAGTTGTAGCTGTTCACATGTATTGCGTTATAAAATTGCACAATAAAAGATTCTTTATACTATATATGAACATTTTTTTATCTGGCAAGTTGTAGCTGTTCACATGTATTGCGTTATAAAATTGCACAATAAAAGATTCTTTATACTATATATGAACATTTTTTTATCCGGTATCCAGACACTCTACATCTTAAGTGTAAAATATCGATAATTATCGATATTTAATTACTAACGTAATCTCGACTGTTGCGCAGACATAACGATAACGAGATTGACATTCTATCGTCTTCTTCGATGGAACAATCGTGCGAGCGATTCCTTTGTCGCATAATGAAAGTCGTGATCAATAATTTTCCAGTACTTGTAATCTCTCGGTATACTTATCGGTTAACCGCACAGCTGATCAACTGACCACCAGCGTGGCTAGTTTTATCTCGAAAAAACTACGTATCCGGTATTTATTTATCTGATGACTATACAGAATCGCGTTTTCGCGAGATCTCGATCACCTCGACCTAAAATTACGAAAATTTGTCTGTGAGTATTACATCAGTCCTTCCAGACACACGCAAGTATTAATTACGACTTCATCGCCACAGAGAATCAGAATCAGCATTCAGTGCGCCATGGGAAGCGATTAAATTGTAAGTCGCTAATTAAGTCTTTAATAGATTTACGGGCGTTCCACGAACCAATAAAAGTGCAATGGCGAGGAAAACAAGTCCGGAATAACGAAGTATCGAGCGAAAGTTTCTCGGACTTCAAAGATCGAGAAGGCTTCTTACATAACCGAGAAGTAATTTGGTTTAACACCGACGGTATATGGCTTACTAGAATTATTAGCGACATCGATCAGAAGTATAAACTGATGACGATGGAGCGAGAATCGTGAACAAATGTATACCATAAAGGAGCAGAAAAGTCAAGACTAAACTTGAAGATGTCACTGTAGAATAAGTTGATAGTCGAAGTTTCGAAGATTTTATTGACTTTAGAACATAAGTTCTATCACACAATTTAAAATTTTAAAAATTCTGTCTTGCCATAAATAGAACTACGATTAAATCGTATACTAATTTTTTAAATAACTGTAAAGTGTGCCGTGCGGATCGACGATAAACGTGCTTTTGTATCCGATATCTATTTGCGCACTATCTCGTTCGCGCCATAAAATCGTATTATATATTATTACTATTATCGCAACTATTATTAGTTCGATCGCGCGAGTGGCACGAATCGTCTACCACCGTGCGATAAGACGATAAAACGGCGGTCAAACGTATGAACCGACATCGCACGCTTCTGATAAGGATCGCATTCTTGGTAACGATAACAAAAAATGCTGATTTTTCTATCCCGAGGAACTGATTCGCAATACATTTCGCGGACCGCACAAAGCATATTGTATTGTACTGTATTAAATTAAAATGCTCTTCATGTGAAAGAATTCATATTATCAATCTGATTAGATTGCAGTATTTTTTTAATTGGCAGTATAAAAAAAATTTACTCGGCACGCGGTAATTTTCACAAATTTGAATCTTAGTACTAACAAATTTGGAAACGAATAGAATCTTGTTTTTCCGCTGGCACAAATCGGCGATCGCACGTGGACCGGTCTCGCTCTCTCTTTTTCCTGTCTTTCTCTTTCTCTTTCTCCCAGTGCTTCTTGTCATTTACATACAAATTTATTCGCGCGTGCAGGCGGCACGAATCGGTTTCAAAGACAAACGACGTAGCCGATTATTTAGCCTGGAGGGCCGAGCCGAGCGTCTTCCTGAATGGAGTCGGTCGATCGCTCGCAGTCGCGAGTCGCGCCGCGCCGCGCTGCGCCATGCCGCGTTTTATACATATGCTCGTCGATAATGTCTTCGGTCAATAATCACCGCGCTCGAGCATGGCACGCACGCACGCGGCCAGCCTCGCAGGCCTTCGCGCAATGCTAACAGGCCTTTGCGGAAAAAGTTGGCGCCAAAAATATTTGCCGTCCGGCGACAGCTATATACGTGAGAGCACTTCGTCGATAGGAAGCCGCCGTGTATCGTCGTTTTTGTGCCGCGTCAGTCCGACTATTGGGAATCTCTATGGGTCCCCGGCTGTGATTCCCCTTGGCCTCATTAATACTTACAAATTGGAACGAATAAAAAAATGTCGGTCGCGTCTGCGTGCTGCACGCAAAAATGTTATTAATATTTACGTATCGCTTTAGCTAATTTGCACTTAGAGCTATTTGGACACAGAAGATTACGAGAGTTTTATTAACGATTTTTAGGTAATTTTAGACAGATCGGATATATTTTATGTTCATATAGACTTTTATCACATTCTTCGTATCTTTTGGAAAAAAGATTTTGTAATCTCGTTTCGATAAAATCTAAAGAAAAAAGATTAAAAATAGAAACTGCTCACATTTGTAAAATTCTTGCTCAGTGTAATGGAAAATTAAAAGAATGGCGACGATAACGATACAATGCAATGCTACAAGCACATTTTTCTTCGGTCGGTCGAGCAACGCAGAGTACTTCTTTCTGTTCCGTAGAATTGGTAGATTTCCAAAATGCTGCTTTTTATTAACTTCAACGAGCGTAATCTCTTGGCAATTTACTTAGATCTGTTGTCTAACTTTATTGTTGGTTATCGCTTCGATTGATTACGTGAGAGATCAAGTTATATTCGTTTCGTGCAAGCAGAAAATTGCAAAGGACAAAAATGCGAGCTATTCTTACATGTGATATATTCTTAACTCGACTTAAGCCACCACTTCAAGTTTTATTGCCGTTAAGGACAAGTTCCAACAATAAACTTCACTTTGTTGAGCATAAAGCGATTAAAAACTAAAGATACGTCCCAGTTATATCATTCACATTTTTCCCAGTTATATCATTCACATTTTTTATTTATTGCTACATGCACTTTATTAATAAATTGCCATAACATTTGCCATATTATTTATACCATTTATTTATATCATTTGGTTTTATATCGTTTCTGATATAAAACCAGATCTTAAACCTAGATCGTAAACCTGATATCAAGATCTGAAAGCAGCAAAGAACGCAGAAATTTTACGAAACAAATCGATTAAACTTTACAAATGTTACAAAAAAGCCGCCACATTTATCGTTTCAGTCATTTGTCTTAGTTTCACGTTTTGCTACCCAAGATATTGGCGCCATGGTATGGCGATAATCTAATCTCGCGATAATGTATCGACATACATACGTTTGCGTATACGTGTCCATCACGTGGACTTCGGAAAAAAATGCAGAGTACTCGCGTAGCACTTGTACTCGTGCACGAGTAGCTATTTATATTGAAAATCAGATGCACAGGCGCGATATTTGTAATCAAAAGAGAGCACATATGCAGAGGGAAAATACGAAATCTCAATGTTTTGGACTTGATACGATTCCAGATTGTCTGCGTTATGTAAGCGCAATATAGATTGTGAAATCTATTTATACCTTACACTTCACAACTACACGCATAATCGTACAATCCTATCGCCATTAATATCATCGTTGTGGGACAAGCGAGAATTATAAATGATGGATCGAACATTTTCCTCTCTATTTAGTTCAGTGATTTAACTCAGTGTGATTGGAACAAAGTAAAATGTAAGTAAAAATTCTTGTCGCGATGTTGTTTGTTTACGACCAAACATCTCATCCGATCGTTGATCTCTCAATCGACATCGTCAATTCTCTAAGTGCAGGCACGATACTTAAGCTCCTAACGTAAAGTAGACGATGTATAGCTCAAGTTCATATATAATATATTACATATTGCGATATAAAATGAAATAAGTTTTCAAACATCTTTATCTTGGATACTAAATCTGCTCTAGATAAAACTTCAAACATATCTATTAACACAAATGAAATATTATCATTTTTCATAAGGTTCTGGATAAAAATATCTGTATGATATTTTTATCCATTATTATCCATTTAAATCCATTTAAAATTGTAATATAAAATCAATGAGAAACGTTATTTTTCTCGTATTAGAATGGAATTAAAATTTTAAAAAAGAAAAAGAATTGAGGATATTGAGAGATGCTATTTCTGTTAATAGATGGAAGCTCTTGCCAGATATACTAAAAAAGAAAAGTGGTGACTTGAAGGAACGAACCAGGCCAAGAAGCCTCGAAAGAAAAGCCTCAAGGGAGTACTCCTTGATATTTGGAATTTAATCGCTCGTATATCCACCATTACCTCTCTATCTTGAACAGCAATTATTGTCAACCGCGTCTTTTGCCTTTCGGTCGGTAGATGAATCTACTTCGACGCTATCGAGTGCACATTATGTGCGTGCACACGTACACGTACCAATGTACTATCATGCATACGTGTAGTACGTTATACTGGCACCAAACGTATATAACTCCACTTTATCGCAGCCATTAAGGAAACATTAAGTTCCTCTGCCAAGGGAACCAGCTTGACGCTAAGGACAAAAATGGCTCGGCGGTTTCGTTGGGAAATCTGAGTACACGACCGCATGGTCAACAAAATGTATCAGGACGCGCGATCGCCGCGAAAGAAAGAAGTGCATCTTGCGCAAATAACCGCTGTCGCTATCATTCGTGCGCCTTAATCGAGATTTACGCTCGGTACTTAATATTACCGTTAAAAGCGCACTGACGGATTTTACAAACTGCCGTCGAGTTTAGTTTCGATATCGGCGTAGGACACTCTTTACGATAATGGAACTGCTCGTATACCCTGATCGGCGTTCTCGAGAAAGTATACGCGGCACGAGAGATTAAGGAAATCGATTTGCGTTCGAGAGACAGCCATTCACATAATTTCGTCCGGACGCGACGTATCCGTGGAGGTGTCGTCACGAAAATCGGACGGCGCAGCAAAGGAGACAAACAAGAGTAAGAATCGATGCTGTAGAAATCGAGCATTAACATTCCAAACATAATACCGCCATAAATATCGACGCGTAAGATATGCAAGATACGATCGGCGGAAAATACACGGCAATTACAATCATTTTGGACGTCGGCTTGTCCGTGAGATGATTAATGCAGCACGTATCGGTCCGGGTCGTCGCTCGTAACGGATTATCGCGGATCGAGCATTATCGTGGATACACTACCAGCGCGTTATAATCGAGACATCAATTGTGTACACTAGTAACTATTTTAAGATAGTTTCCGGCTGGAAACTATCTCATAATAGTTACATAATCCGGGAAATCATAAATACGCGAAATGAGACAGTCGTAAAGCTTTCTGTCGGTAGAAGAGACCCAGCTTAACTCGCTCGATGCTTGTCTAAGATGCTGTTATATCCATAGCATTTTATGACTTTAAGACTGCAGGTGAGATAAGTAGGCGGTAATCCGAGCAGTTGATTGATCGGGTTACGTTCATCCAGTCGCAACCGTAAACAGAGTATCGGTAATACGTTAATACCGTGTCACCTTGCAAAGTGCCGCCACGCATCAAATCGCATCTGCGTGCGAAAAGTTCAAGTTTCTAAATGTACCTAACAGTGAGATTGTTCGATGCACTGAATTCACATGCAAAGATTATGCAGAAATATGATTTATAATTTATAAACTAAATTGTCGGACGTTTTTATTACACATCGTTCAGCTCACTCTTATAGATAAATTTATGTCATGTATGTCTCAAATAAAAAAGTAATAATATTAATTTTCAATATAATCTCTGTAGTACTCTGTACTAATAAATAATTTATGCAAATACTTAGAAGCATCATTTCTACAAGAAAATTTGCATTTATCTGCTGTGTCGATTAATTTTAAGAGCCCGACAGGAACAATACGCACGATCTGAGGGGTTGTTTTATAACAAGTAATGAAGTCTCGGTATCTGACCCAGATTAAGGCTATAAAATGCCCAGCCATAACATTGGTACACCCGCTATGTTCCACGATATTCTCTCTCTCTCCCTCTCTGTATGTTATAATAGGTATACACGCTGCGCACACTTCGCTCTTTATCCCACTGCATTATTAACAATAAGCTGAAGCAGCCACACGACATCCTACAAGCGAAAACTATGCTGAAGCATAATAAATCTCATGGCAAAACAAGGCGTTGCGTCACGGAAGCGCCCCTTTAGTCGTACGCCGTTATGTTATTAACATATTTAATCGCCGTCATATATATCCCAACGTGTTTATTGCCCCTTTACTCATTCCGAACCGTCCACCCCGGTTTGCCAGCTTCAGTCTGCTCCGGATAATTCGCGATCCGTCCTACCTACATACATACGTCGTCGTGGAAGCCGCATACTTAAAAGTGGAGAACGAAAACGCACAAACACGGCCACGAATCCACGTACAAATTGGCGTGCAAATATTAGTCGTGCGTCTTAGCAATTCTTAAACAAGTTCATTACCAGGAAGCGACACGTTTCCCGTCTCTTTGTGTACCACATATGCAGTTGCACCGACCTACAAACCCTAAATCACGTTATTAATCGAGATCACATTATTCGCAATAACAGTAGTGCTACAATAGATTGTGGCAAATTTAATTAATTCACAATGTATATAAAAAAGAATCAGATCTTATATTCTAAAATTTTGCGTTTGTAACGTATTTTCATCGGCATATCTACAATGTTCGTGACGTGTGGCGTTTATGATAGATTGTATCGCCGTGCCGGTACAATGATTTTCTCGCCGACGGTATAACACTGTGATTACAGTACTGATACATAGACCCGAGAATGATGATTCTCTGATTGAATGAGTAATTGCGTCGCGGTCAGCGCAAAATAACAGCCTATTAGGCGCGATCCGGCGCGCGAGCTCTTTTTCTCAAGTCTAATCGATCGGGCTATTAGGGCCTGCCGAACGGCAGGGCCGCGAATGGGCCCCGAACGAAACCTCGAATTTGCGGGGCACGTCTACGCGAGCCACGAGGGAGATCTCGTTGTAGGTGGTCTCGGTAATGACGTATAGACGACGTATAGGTAGTGTAAAGTCGTTTTAAAGACCCGTACTCTTACGACGACGCCGACAAACTCAACGGCTTAACTAGCTAACGTCTTCGCGTTTTATTTTCCTCTTCTCCGCCTCACGCAGTATATTCGTCTATTAATGGGGCGATTAGCCGGCTCCTCTCTCGCTGAACCTGCACCGGCCGAGCGTGATTATTAACTGTCTCACGAACGTAACTGTACACACGACTCTAAATGAGATTACGCTCCGCGATGTCAAGATACGTTCCGACAAAAGGTAAGCCGTTCATCAGGAACTTGTGACTAATCCCGCGATATCCAAGTATTGAAATAATCTACTCAAATGTTCTGTGAGATAAACGGGTCATCTAAATATTAAATAATTCAACAATAAGTACAATAAAAAGATGACAACTAGGAAAGAGAGTAAATGCTAACACAATATGAAATTGCTATTAACTCTCATGATAATTTCAAGCAATTCCTTGAATTCGATTAGTTTCAGAAGATCTAATCATTCACACAATCATCAATATCGATGCATCAAATTGAAATCGATGCATCAGACAAAGCTGTTATCTAAAGTGTTTGAACTTCAATGGTTACTTATGTTGCAGATATACCAACTTGAGCAAATTAAAAAGCATTGTATTTTTATAGATAGTAACATTTCATCAGAATAGGAAATCATTCATCAAGTCATGCTGATAAGTCAAATCAGCAAAAAGATACTAAAACTTGACTGTAAAATAGCAATCATAACATTTACGTTTCTGATAGCACAAACTCGACCGCTTAAGTAGTCAACACACGTCTTTCCCGTTCCTTTCCTTTCTTCCTGGATAATACGCATCCATTAACACACCGATTAGACGGGGACATTTTCTTAAAGCGTGTTTATTAATCTCTTCACGAATATAACTATACGCGTCATCACTCTAAATGATGATCCACGCAGTTTGCTCGGTTGCGAGCAAAGGGCAATTTATGAAATTATGTAGCAACGCGTATATACATGTCGTTTCGTATCTTCAGATTAGCCCGATTCTCTTGAAAATAATCATTTGTTATACATCCATATGCGTTCAATAAGTACTTTCTTATCAAATCTTGTCAAAATGTCAATTCTTTCATACAGAACCTTGTCACACGTAGGCTACTATACGTAGTCAATGATGCGCGGTAGATACTTCCCGGGCACTTCGTGGCTAAACATCCAGGCCGCCCGCGTCGTAAGATGAAGATGTTTGTTTGGTTTTCCCACGAAGAATGCCATGAAGCACTCTCGAAAGAGGCGACCGTGCACGTCGAGTGTCCGCGAGTTTCCGAGACCCGACACTTCGATCGTATTCTCCCTAAGCATGCCGTAGACTACGGCTACGCCGTACTAGGTGCAGAGCGAAGTTATACAACCGGAATATGCCTGGGCTTCGGGGAAACCGACTTTACGTGCACATTATGTGACGTTTGCTACCATATATTATGATCTGTTCGCAAAGTACTCGCTCACGGAAGTATAATGAAAAGGTATTTCACCACGTTATTCTACTATCCGCAATATGCGTCACCTACCACAAAAATCGAACAACGGTATATCTTTATACAACTTTCATCCTTCGCATAACGGAAAAAAATACAGATTTAGTTAATTATATAACAATGTGAGTAAAGAAGTATCTTCGTGTGCTATAAGAAAATGATTCAACAATCTTCACGATGTCATCTCACCCGTAAAATATTACCGGCGGATTGTGTGCCAGTAGTGCCTTATCTATTCTTGATCATAATATTTGTTGTCGCACTATCGTTGCATTAAAGCAGCAGTTATGCAAAACCAAATGTTTTCTCCGTATTTACTTGTTTCGTAACGCCACAAAGTGGAGCAGACAGCAAGGCTACGAACGTTTAATGCTCGCACGCGATTATGGAGCGCCTTATTATTTTAATTCTCCATTCGACATCGCCTTGTAAAATTAGTCAAGCACGACAACGGGGATAAGATATCCGTTTGAGAACGGGTGGAAAATTGTGGAAAGAGCCGGGCAATCGAACAGACGTGAGCTCATGAATTTTTCAGGAGTCTCCACGGGGTCGTCGTCACTGAAAGTCGATATCTGCGGCAGAAAAGCCACTGTTTGGTCTACGTTCCGATCTCTCTGTCTATCTTGAAGGATGTAAAGCCATGATTTCTACATGTAGATTCTGTACCCTTCATCCTACATAAAGCACTATACTTAGTACTGGTTGCTGAAGTAACCCAATAACACAAGTAAAACCTGAACAAACTTTTTTACAATGCAACGTGAATGTATAAAAAAAACGAGAAAAGACGAGAAAAGGCGAAGCGACAACGACGACTAACGATTAATCGTTGATAACGACGCTGAAAGTGTTTTGTTTAATGAGATATACAAAGTTTCCGATTAACTCTAGCATTTCAGTATTGATAAGATATTCATATATTACGTAATATTCTCATCGTAAAAACTGTCGCAATAAATTTCGTTTTTTGTAATTTGCGTTTGTTTTATATAAAATACTTCGTGGGAAAATTAGTAATAAAAAGTGAAGACAACCACCTTGGCTAGTAATAAATTACATCATGACATTTGCATCTTCTTTTCCATCCAGGTTGCGTTTACGATTTTCCATTTTATGCTTCTAATTTTAGCGACGCTAAACTTGCCTACAGGACGTCTTATCTGAAAGGGTCGCTGCGATCTAACTAAGTACATCAAATGAGTCAGCTCTTCTAGTGTTAATAATTCAATGAAATAATCTATGAAAAGAGTAACCACACCTCCTTTCCAACCAGCTGAGATATAGTTCTCGATAATACAAGCGGAAAGAGCGATGACATCGATCATCTTCTAAATATTTAGTCTCGCGATCACTGACCCGTCCCAACGAGCCTACTCATAGACGTACCATTCTGTCTCAATCACGAGAGCGAGAGATCCTACCCACGACGTGTGTGCCATACACACGCGACAGCCCGGTGCAAGTGACCGATGCAATACGCGCATTCGCCGTTGAGGAAGGACGATAACGCATTCAGGTCGTTATCGCCCTCATATCGTATTACAAGCCGAGACGATTCGCAATACAAGCGCGTGTTCGAGTCACCGTATGCTCCTCACCCTTATTCAGCGGCTTTACTGCTTCTACGTTCGATGCAGTAGCATGCAACGCGTACATGAACCATATCTAAGTCGGTATGCTTATTATCCGTTTGTGATAGCTAGCGATAGCGGAATATAGAAAGTATACTTGTGTGCGGAAAATATCGGAAGTATTGAAACATCTATGGCGCTCGGCGGAAATATTGTAACTTTACCGTATTCGATAAAACTCGAATCGAATTTGACATTTACAACGAAAATAACGATAATATATTTTATGACAGAGTATGTTCTCTTAATCTTGATGCCATAAAATCTATATGTCCTGTCTTGTAATCATATATTAAATAATGAGATATAGAAACTGAAAATGGTAAGCTTGACACAAATGACAGAAAAATAATAAATTGGAAATAAAGAATCATTAATAATATCTATTTTAACCACTTCTCCAAGGGCCAATGCATCGTTCGCTAGAGAGAGAGAGTATCACAAAGCTACTTCATATTCGGCCTTCTTCTATTGAATAGAACTTTTCATGCATAAGCATTCACGGTGACTTCTGTAACGTATGCTTTCGACCTGGAAACGTAGGTTGCTCGCTTTCGTGAGGTAAACGCGGTATGTAATGCTGACATTTGCATGAACGAATAAAATTGTCCGAGCATAAGATCCGAACGTACCGAGGCGTTTCCCCCTCTCACGGCAAAGACTGGCTTCTTCAGCTCCCGGCACCATTCCCCTTAGAAGTTACATGACAGGGTACCGGGTTCGACGCCCGACTAGGGGGCGAACTGGTGGAAACGCGGACAAAACAAGACGCACTGGTCTCACGACAAGTCAGCGGAATAAAGTTTGCCGGGTAGCGGTGGTGGCGGTGGCGCCCGAAAACTTGAGAAAACTCGAAGTCTCCCCTGGACCTGATTCGAGGGGGTTAGCACGGTGACGGTACGCGGGGCGCGGACGCCGGTGGTGGCAATACTCTAAACTAAAGTCGATGGCCGTTGCTCTCGGGAGTTCTGGGTGGGTTGGGCGCGCACGATCAACTTGCCGAGTTCGATTTGTAAACAAGGCTCTCAATAATGGAAGATTGTTATAACCCGACCAGCACAGTCTTCCACCGTATCCCCCCCCCCCCCCCCGATGAAGAGAAGCAAGAAGACGAGAATAATACGTGAGCGAACTTTAATGTCGGACGACACTGGCGAGTAGAGTAGTCTCTAACTACGAAATATCATTTGTCGAAAAAACAGTTGGCTAAGCTACCAGGTAGTACGCGAATTACATCGCTTCGTGCACGGCACATGTCCGATCAGGCAAAAGGAAAGTTTGCAGAAAAAGGGTGAAACAAAAGAATCTAGTAAAGTCAAATAAAAACGTGTTTTACATTTTCAATAAAGTCATTTTCGCTATATTCTATCGTTTTCTCTGCTAATTCTCCATTAACTGAATTTAATAATATACAAATAATAATGTTTAGTGATACTAAACCACGATTAAACAATCTATATGCAGTAGACCGCACCGTCGTGATACATTCAACTTTAAAATCCATAATACTTATAAGCCAATTTACTCTCGTCCACCTGCTTTTCAATAACGAGATAGATGTTGTTTAAAAAAAGACGCTCGAAACATCAACTCCGGGGAGAGTAAAGCGATGATAGTTTTACAGCGTTCAACGTCATCGAATTAACCGCTAATCTCGACTCGCCCTGCCTCTCTATTTCATCCTCGGCGTACCTGTCATCGGCCGTGACGCGCCATCCTAGTCACGGTAGAAAAGTTAATTGCCGCCGGGACAGCCCCTACACTAAGACGCTCATTAGGTAGCTCCAGAGACCCAGTGACGTCAGACCTGGTAACGAGGATATGGGGGCCGACGACTCTCATGTTGTCCACCCTTATGTCCGCGCGCATGGTGGCGGTCGATTAAATCCGAACGCGATCCATAGCTCTCCCCGTCTTATTCGTGCTACTTGACCGTTTATTGTGATTTACACGATCATTAACGATACCAACCGAACCAGAGGGGGCACGAGAAAGAGGGAGAGAGATTTACGCCGTTTTGGAGAGCACAGCTGTCCCGAAGTTTATACCGCCCGCTTCATGGAGGGTGCGCAGCAACCTATCCAAGAACGGACGAATCCTTTTACGAGCACTCTAGCTCGTTATTGCGACGAGCCGAAATGGAATTCAAACTCATCACGAATTGCTCGACCAGTTAATCGTAGCTGGTTAGTAAAACAACGGAAGAATTTATAGGCGTAGCTATAAATCATCTATGCAAATATCAGGCTTTACAGCGTTAAGATTATCTTGTTGCAAACTACGCACGTAGTTTTCAACTATCGCACGCAATTAGTGTAGCACATATAACGAAAATATTGAACTGCTATAAATAGAAATTGTTGAAAATAATACTATCAGGCAATAAAATCCTAAATATCATTTATTTCGTTCTTATGCGTCGGCACAAGATTCTTCTCTACCTCTCGTTCGCGTAACGGATCACCACATCCAAGAAACGGGCTGATTGACTTTTTAATTGGAGCCCCGCGCCCGGCAATTACGATCGTTGACCCTCTTATCCCTAGTTCCCGTGCTTCGCGCGAACGAGCGCGAACAGACGTCGTGCCAGTTCGGTAATACGCAAACTGGAAATCGCCGTGCATCCTCACTGCCCGACATCATTTACGTTGATTCGTGACGGACGACGCCCAACCATCTCGCTTTCATCCCGCCTTGTCACTAACTATGTTGATTTTAACCGGAGAGATGAGCCTGGCTTGATACGGCAGCGCCGGAGCAGGTGGACGAGAACAAAGCGACGTAAAAGGCTAAAAAAGCTCGAGTATGTCGCACGGGTGATTACGCGAAACGTATGACAAGTTATAAAGTCGATCAGTGATATAGTTACAAAAGACCCGAGTCTGGAAACTTTATGAAAAAAATTTCCTCCCTCGAAGGACTGTAGCTCATACTTAAGGATGTTTAAATTTGATCGATATTCATTCACTCTATCGAGTACCACTAATACCAATATCACTCGATAATTTCCAAGCCAAATAAAAATATAATACCAGAACCTATCCTGAATAAAATTTAATTAAGCATCGTCATTTTTCGCAACTTTTTAATTTTATACATTAAATATTTCCATGATAAAGTAACTAAAGAGATTAACTAAATTAAATTTCAGTTAAAAGGCCTATCTAAAATTACTGCATAAGATTTTGTTATCTACTCACTTGATACTCAATTCGCCAAGGCCCTTTAATTATCAATGTAAAGTAACTTCATAATTAGACCTTCCACATAATATGGGATCGATGTAGTGTCAAGATATCGTAAGCATCCCTATTCATCCCTCACGTGCGAGCGATTAAGTTCCCGAGGTCCTCATACGTGCCTGCGCATCCGCGCAGCGCAAAACGAAAGAGTTGATTTATTAGAGCGACGAAATGATCCTCATTACGCCGCTCGTCTTCTCGATCGACCGGATTCCTGATTCGAACACCCGTCCGTCTCGTGGCTCCGAACCGTTTTGATATCGGTATCGTCGCATATTCGTGATCCCATTAAAATTATCGTGTAAGTGACGATTTCGCATAATTACCGTATACGTTACAAACATTCTAAAGTTTATCAGATATGGCGATGCGATAAGTGCACGTGTAAACAGTTTTTTAAGTCGCGGCGAATCATCGTTAATATTTAATAGAAGAATATTTAATGGAAGAATACAAACATTTAATGGAAAAACGTTAAAATTATGATACTCATAACTGGTGCTTTTTTAACACGTTCTCTGTGCTGAAATGAAAAATTCATAGCTTAGTAATTGAATTTCTTCTCGCGATAAATAGATTACTTAAATTAACTCGTAAAAACGAAACTTGTCACTCGTATATGTCCGATCCTCAAATACTGAACAAGCAATATTATTATATTATACTAAAGATTGCAAAATATAAAAATGTACACCGAAAAAACGATAAGGTTGCCGCAACCACAATAATAGTAATATTTGATACAGCCTTTGATACTTTGATACACGTCCTGTGGTTGTCACATTCACATTGTTTTGTGTAGTGCATCTATATATGTTTGTCTCAACATTCACTATGTTTGCTGTACCAAATGCATATAGTTGCCTTCACATCAATGTGGTTGTCACAATCACAGAACGTGGCTGTACCAAATATTACTATTATTGTGGTTGTGGCAACCTTATCGTTTTTTCCGTGTACTTTCTGCGGAAACAATATTACCAAAAAAGAAATTTAAAAAATCCAACGGCAGAGCAACCTCCGACGAAGGGGCAGAGTTTCTTCAGACTAATATCCTGAGGTACGAGCCGCCGGGCGGTACCACGCCACGACACGTGAAATAATCGATTATGAGTTTTAAGTGTTTTTCTCTCACGTATCAAAGAACAATGAGCGCGAACGCGTAGGCAGAGAAGACTCCATTATCTCGCGAGGGTGGAAACGGAATATGCATGCGGCCTCTTTCGTGTGCTAGCGCGCGCACGCGCGCGTGTAAATGAAGGCGCGCGTGGCGGTTCATACGCTTCTTTTGCGGCCGAATCTTGGATTATTTCCCAGGGAGGCGACATTAAAGGTGCAATAACCCGATCTCGATGCACGGCCCGCTCCTCGTTCGGTTAACGACCGTCAGCAATGGCTGTCTCTTGGATCGAATCTTGTGCGAGCCGAGAGTAATAAGAAAAAATTAAACGCGGAGATGTGCCAGTCGCGTGTACTTTGTACATGGCATATGTCGTATGAAGAGACGATTCTGTCGTCGCAATTATTGCCGTTGAAAAGCCTCATTGCATGCGTCGCAATCGAAAGATGTCGACTCTTACCCGCCGTAGGATATACGGACCGTCGACTCGATTCGGCCGCGACCATCGATCATTCTCACGACTTTATGGATTTCGGTCCACGCGATTTACTTCCTCCTTCGATAATGGTGGACTTTACACTTTGTCACCGGGTGCAAATTCAATCCCGGTTGAATGCTCCAAATAAATACGTCATGAGCGACCGCGATCGATTTACCAAGTCATTCGGAAAGTGAAAGATGATAAAATAAAAAACAGGTTTATGGAAGTATACGAAATATTCAAAAAGAGTAAAAAAGAGTTGTTCGTGCATATTAAGCTTATCGATCCTCTAACGCCACGAAGATAAGAAATAATCGAAGGGATTGTAACTCGCGTGGAATATCCTGGGCAAAGAACGCGAAAAAAACTTGCCGTATATTAAATAACAGAAATTCCCATAATATAATTATATTTTCTTGGAAAATAAGACCACAATACTTGTATAATTATCATTCAACTTTTAATTAGATATTGCACATACATATACCGGAAATAATAATCATTTATTATTAATTTAATAATTCTGTTTGATTGCTCTTTAATCATACACATTAACTACAAATAGTACACTCACTTGCAGAGAGCGCGGCTCGTACCGCGGGTATACGGAAGTGGAGTATCTTTACGTATGCGGGATATAGGTGTATACCGCTCAGGCCAACCGCTCGAGTAATCCAAGAAAAGCAGGAGCGCTCTCACTCCCGAGACCGTCCTGTCTCTCCTTCCGCGAGAAAACCGTGCTTGGGGCGAACACGCAATTTCGAGGGATTAGACGTCACCTAACACCCGTTCGGCTTATGTCCCGTAACGTACACCGGATGTAGGAATGTCCTGAGCCAGCGCATTGCTTCACCCACGAACGCTACCTGGTAGCAATGGTAGCGTTCGGCCGCCTCCGCCTTTACCGCCGTCGCATGCCACGGCGGGGGCGCTCTCAATCTTCGCCTCGAGCTTAGAACTCAATCCGACCGACGAGGGGCCTGGCGCCGACTGTCACGCACGAAGCACGAACAAATTAACTGCCACGCATGATCGCCTATGTACCGTCTACACGGTTCTTGGAAGCAGCAGCGTGCCTCTTCGCAATCTTCACGCAGGGAGAGCGCATCAATAAGTGATCAGAGAAAGATACCTTTAGAACTCTCTCTCGCTAAATAAAGAGAATATCTTTATATATAACATCCTTTTTATCGAATAAGATATTCAAAAATTCAAATCGCTACATTTTTATATACAATATTTATTAATTAAGATTAATAATGTAAACAATTTTGAATCTTGAAACTTTTTAGCGATTGATCTCTCAAATTCAAATTTGTAAAAAGATCGAAATCGCCAGTTAGCGAGAGGAAAAAGAAGTACACGGTGTTAACGTTTAATGTGTGCAAAGATTGCGATAAATGTCCTGCGACATAAAGATAGTAAAATTTCTAGTCTCTGTGTCTCTGTATGATATAACGCGACTTCGCACGGCTTGACTATCCGCGAATGCTATTTCTCTTAAATATCGATTCCGATGCAAGCCGTAACACGTGTTATCGCAGGTCGTACATGGCGGGCTTATGTACGTGTTCGATTCTGCCAGGCGTCCAAGCAATTCCCCGTGCGAACTGAGAGAGCGAGTACTTACGCGTATACGGGGAGAGTAAGTACCGGAGACTCGTGTGTACCGCATGCGGTATACGCGGCGTTAGATTACTTTCATGCCGTGTTTGTCGTGCGGTCGGACCCGCCAGTTCGCGATTGCGGGTGATTTCCACGACGTTAAGTCGCTGTTCGGACTCACGTCGTTCCAAGGGCAGCGATGTTAATCATTATATCAATTATAGAAAAAAAATGTCCTGTCGTCCGATAAGCCGCAGCAATACAATTTTACAATCTGCGAAGGTTGTAATACACAAAGAAAAATTCATGTAACAATTAGTAAATTTTATAAGCCTTGTATCTTCAGTAAGTAAAGGAAATCTTTGTAATACATTTAAGGCATAAGGTAGTAATAAAAGTATAACAAGATGCATAAATCATGTTATTTTCAACAGAGCAGAGAATCCTTTTTGGAAGCCGAACGATGGCATCTCAATGATGCTATTATTAAGTGAAAGCCTAAATCTAAGGAATATGCCTACATGTTTATTGCTTCAGAATAGATAGAAGGTATTGGACGATGCACCTGCCACAGGTGCAGGGCAATTCTGCTTGTAAATGAATGCCTTTACTTAACACGGTATCGTACCTCGGTAATTGACCAAATTACCAATAAGAGGCTGTTGGGAAAATCACGTTCGTTCTCTCACGGTCATTAACTACCTTGCCTAGAGACGTTGAACTGTTCGTCCCTCATTCAAGTACGATAGTATCGATAATGGTAATGGATTTTTCGTTAGAAGTCGAAAATGTTAATGCAATGTACTCGAAATGCTCTTCACAATATTTGTAAGATTAGTATTGTTACAACCGAAAACTACTCGTTATTTACAAAATATGCATAATGTTAATTAATCAATACAATTAGAGATCTGTTCTTCCATTCCATTTTTTAAAAAATTTATTCTTAAAGTATATTGATAGCGATAAAGTATTCGTTCAAAAGCAATATTAAATGCAAGGTTTAAGAAAGTTACCTAATGATTCGAGATAAGCATTTAATGCATACTTGTGTTGTTTAATGATAATTTTTGCTCACAGAATATCTGATCCCAATTAGCAAGATCGCTGATTACCCAGACAAGTATCTCGCTTTTAGGATATCGATGGCAATGTACCAAAACAATCGCAAAGCTCGCTCGCTTTTTCCATTTGTTATTCTTTTTATCTGTACTAATCAAAGACGCATAAACGAGTTCAGTTCTAATAAAGAATCGGATTTCTGCAA
This sequence comes from Aphaenogaster ashmeadi, assembly GCA_003063805.1. NCBI lineage: Eukaryota > Metazoa > Arthropoda > Insecta > Hymenoptera > Formicidae > Aphaenogaster > Aphaenogaster ashmeadi. The sequence continues at coordinate 493,481 of NJRQ01000067.1, forward strand.
AGCCAGTTTTAGTATTAAACGAGTAGAAATCTGAAAGACTTTATATTCACAGATATACCCATTTGTTCGATGAAACCTTGTCGCAATAGTATTCGATATCAAAGTGTGACATAAGAGAGATAATATCATTACCACGACCTTATTTTCCCTGATTGGATTGTCTTTGCATCTATATGTATATCGATACTATTCGGTATGTATTATACATTCGGCATCACAACGAACGCGAGAATATTCAGTCACTTTTATGTTCCACCAGTTGCTTTTCAATTCGTATTAATATAATAACTCCATAAATGCATCTGTCTGTAAATCAAAATTATTTTAAGAGAAATACATTTTTAAATATTTTCTCGCTCTTAATATTCTCTCCAAATATTTTTTCTCACTATTACAATTGGCAATCTTCACAAAAAATCGTTAATAAAATAATTAAAAATAATTTACATTATATTATCGCAAAATTACATTCAGTTATGTTCCTTCTACAAAATAATACCTCGAAGCTTGTTTACGTCTACGTAAAAGAAAAATTGCATCTGTACGTGTGTTGACGCAATTTCGTGCGTGATACTTCAGTTCGCAAGTGTACTTTAAGAATGCTTTACCTGGAAAAACGGTGCGACCAGATCTAAAATGCCCGCGTCACGCATTCCTTTAATGAGACCTGAGCATGAACCAAAGTGCATTATGTGCATCCATCGGCCCCGTAACCGCTAAAATCTTTCTTATGTTCGCTTATTATTCATGTTAGCACACGCATCGCCGGGGATTTACAATGTTTGCACGTCGTGGCGTAGGTCGAGCTTCGTTACCCGGCGTCGTGCTTCATTCGATGGACATCGATTGGTTGCTGCATGAGGAAGAATTCGCAAGAATTTCTCATAGGATGTAAATGCTAATCTTTAAGCGGCGATAAGGCATCATCATTTTGTTCCCATAAAAGGCATAAAACATCTAATCTTAACGGTGCATCACTAGCGCAACTGAATCTAATATTGTAGTCGTCGCTGCGGAAAGATCGGAAATTAAAGTCGAAGAGAAACTCAGAGAAGAAGTTCAACTATATCCTGGCCAATTGTCGCTACCGATTTGTTCAAAACTCATCGTGACCGATAGACCAAGGTACGCGCGGACAAAAGTCGTCTGACCATTACTGGAAAATACGATAAACCCAATCAGTCGTGAAAGGTCCAAGAACCACACGGCTCATGACCATACGGCGCAACGAATGCTGTCACTCATATCGAGACGGGGGATAATTCCCTACAATTTAGACTGACTCCCATACAACGCAAATGAATGACCCGTGTACACGCGTTACGCCGCCCCGCACGCGCGCGCTCCATTATCCGTGAACGAAATATCGAAAACGTGCCGATGATTATAGGGATCGCAACCGCAGCAGAATAAATCGGAACGCAGATAATGGCTCTGTGCGCAAGATCTATCGTACGATCTCGTGAGACAAAGAAAAACGCTCACGGCGCACGATTGAAAGTCGTCAATTTGTCATTGATAGGGAAAAGCTTTAATTGATTTCTAACAATTGATTGAATACGAGATACTGCGCTGAGAGAGGAAGAGAAGAGAAGGATAAGAGAGAAGAAGAGAGTGGAGGGTAAAGGTCAGAAAGAAGAGGGCATAAAAGCAAAGAGTGCTGTTGCCTAATCACGTGGGGCTCATCCGAAAAGCATTTTAATTGCGCGTTTTCCTTATCTAAAATATGCTCTGTTATCGCGAACTTGTCGTCTGATTTTCTTGCTGACAGCTCGCCGCCTTCTGATAATCATCGAATCGTGGTGGGATTCCATGATCGAGTGTTTATCCGATCAAAAGCGAACTTTATGGCCGTCGTCTTTCTATGTATATTGAGCGGGTTCGATCTGAAGAACAGAACGATCCATCGCGACAGTGTGTCGCCAACGAAATTGAAACCTATTCGCGTAGATCTCCGATAAGTCGCAATGTCCCACTTGACGATTCGAAAGTCCAGTTGATATTTTTCAATTTGTTCGTTTAAATAAGTTCACATATGTGAGATGCTTAGATTAACATCTCAAAAATTTTCAGTACTTAAGATAAAAGTGTCGAGGATTAAATCGTTGAGGTGTTAGCAGAGGCTAGCGCGAGTACTGTTTAAATGGGATATTATCTAATTAACGTACTAATTCGCACTTAAATACATAAGTGCCTGAAAATCTTTGCGAAAACAATTGGCTACGCGAAAATCGTTAGCAACACAATATATGTACGTATCGTTAACGTAATAAAATATGATATGAAAATGTAATAAAATCTAATTATTACTAACTATGTAGAATAGAATTAGAAGAGAATCAAGAAATGAAAGAGAAGAGTGAAATATATACTCAATTCGATGCATAAGTCGCAAACGGGTTAAATCACGCGTGAATTCCTCTACCTAGCATAAGCAACCGTTGGCTTGAAAAGGGTATAGCTTTTCGTTAACCGACTGCAAAACGTATCAAGACCCTTCGGTTACGCTCAGGGGTTGCTGATCCAACGTGGCAAAGGGTTGCGCGCGCCGTACTTGGTTGAGTACCGCTGCACGGGACCGTTATGCACGAGCAGCAGTACAAATAAATTAAAAGTGATACTCTTCAACATGGAAGCCGAGCTTTCCGTCTTTAAACGTTCCATAAATTAAAGTGCAATCTCAAGGTATCGAAACGCAGATATATGATTTATAATGTAGATTACAATCGTGAAAGATTGGTCACTTTCGTGATGCAGATAATGGAGAAAGACCCGAAGGAGAAGTCTGTCTTCGCCCTTAAACTATCCCAATAGCACATATCGCGTTCGTAATGGATATACCGTTATACAAGCGCCGTCATACCCACGAGGTACGACTTGTCCCTCGCCGTATTTGATCATAACTGCATTTTAAAACCGACGCACTTTTTTAGGTCAAAACGCGTTTGTACGTGTTTTACTACCTGGTTAAGGCAGTTTCGAGGAAACATTTATGTGCCCAACTGGGCTCTTTAGAGGGCAAAAAAATCTACTTCACAAATTATTTCAAAAAAGCAAGATTTTTTGGGCCCTCCATAATTTTTTGGGCTTAACTATCTTACAATCAACATATTTCTTATTGTTAGTTGAATAAAATATATTTTAATCGAATTTCTATATATTATTATTATTATCACAAAGAGTTCAATGGATGGACGATCTCAAGCAGACCCGTGGCACATATCGTGATTACTGCAGCGAACAGCTCGATCGGGAAATTGACGATATTAAGTCACGCGCATGTTGATTAACGATAAGTCACGAACTGCACAGAGAAGATGAGCTTATTCGTTAAACAAATGCTTAAACCTAAATAATTTAATAAGTTCGTTTATAGTATCCTTTACAGTGAATGCTTAACATCATCGCTTATTTAATAACGTAATCCATTTTGAAGTAAAATCCAATGCACCATATGTATAACATCGTCGTTTTTTTACTGAATCATATATATTTGAAACTTGTTTCATAAGCGATGCTTATAAAACAAGTCTTGTCGTTCTTAGCTCGTGCTTCATCGCCAAAGTGCACGCAAACTTTTACAGACAAGTCCAAAATACATCCCGATACGTCACGACGAAATCTCGCGTGTGGAAACTTACATTTGTTTCCGCGATAGACGACGTGGATTGACGAGATCGTGAAGGAACCGCGTGATCCGAAGCGGACGTCATCCCAGTATTCGTGTACGAGTACCTTTGTCAGCTCGGAGCCAAGATCATTCACCACCGTCGTCGTCGCGTGCGCACTCGCGACCACTTACTACCACCAAATAACAACAATAATAACACCGCACGCAGCACCAACACGCAGGCCACTACACGGAGAACGAATTTTCTTTTTCTATTTTTTTTCCTGCGAATATATATTCGTCGCAAGCGGGGGCACACGATTCGCGCGAATCGCGACGTGTAGGGAGGAGAACGACGTACGAATCGAGGAGAACGCTCAAGTGTCAGTGTAACGTGGCGGGGATGCTGAGATCGTCCTTCCACCCAATCCCCTCGGAATCATCTTAACTCGATCGATTCGCGCACGAGCCGATCGAAATACGCGAGGCAGGAGCCTCCTCGTGGTAATCTGGCGGGACGATGCCGATAGACCCGCGTAACCCTTCCGCGTTTTTTCTTTCCCCTCCTTCCGTTTCTTTTATTAAAAAGACACTCACGTGCTAAGAGTGAGACGCATCCAGGCGCGTTTGCGTCAGCAGCGTCGACGCATTGCGTCGGGCTGGCCTCCGGGAGCTGCTTTTAAAATCCTCGCATCTAACGACGCCGCTGTACCCTTATCACTTTGCCTCCCTTCGTGACGCGGAACACACTGCTATTCTTCCGATCGATCGAGATCGATCGACAGCACTTGATCGTTCGCACGATGTCGTTCACACTACATCCACTTCGTTCGAAAGACGTGAAAGGTAGCAGGTAACGAGAGAACTCCGAAACTTGTGCTCCGAAACGAATTGCTCCGAGACTAGGCAGTCATCGCCATATTGCACTGTGGCGAACGCGACACTGCTTGCCGTGCTGCACAGGTACCAACTAACCAGCGTGATCGTGGTAGCTACAGGTACGTGCGACACGTTTCACGAAACATGATCCTATTCGCGGCTTACTCGGTTCGCGCGAAATCTCTCATCCGCGCGCTAACGTGATTCCACCCCCGAAGTGAACGACGGCGACGCGCGATCGTATCCTCAAGACCGGCGGCGGGCGACAGTGGTAGCAACGTGGTAGCACCGTGGCAGCCAGTACGTCTCCGCTTCGCTAGCTTGGAAGCGTGCCAACATTCTATCGTCACGAAGAGTCGGCGGCACTATGGTCGGCACTTGGCGGGGGTAGCGGTAAAGCGTGGCGAACGCCGCCGTACCATGCTTCGGAAAACGCGCGCGAGAACGCGCCCCTCTCAGCGCGGCGAGCGATCAACCCTCCGAGGCGATCGCACCCTCCTCTGCACGAGGGGACGAGAGGAAAGCCGGCGGGATCGCGAGCACCAAGTACGGCCGGCCGCGTAGCCAACGACGGAGATGCATCCAGGGCGCTCCGCGGCGGCGGTTCCGTCAACGGCAACGGCAACGGCAACGGCGACGACGATGCGACGACACGACTGTAGCACGCGTAGCGCGACAGTATACAACAACGGTGCCGCTGCTGCCGTGTATCCCGGCTCAGAGGCGCGCAAGTCAGCCCCACTAGTGTTCGCTCGTCGCTTACCTGGCCGCTTCCCTGCCGCTGCCGCTCGACTAGAGCGTACCCCCACCCCTCTCTTGCCACCCCTCCACTCGTATCGTACACGAGGCTGCCCCTCCATCGGCGTGCTCTCTTCCCTATCCCTCCTCCTATCCCTCTCGCGGCGTGTTCTCCACAAACGAACGCCCCCGCTTGCCGCGCAACCCTACTTCTGCCTCACGCACCGTACTCTCTTTTATAGTGAAATGATATGGAAACGCGTTACTGCGCCGAGCCCAGGGAAAAAGGTCGCGACGATTTCATGGTGAAACACGTGGCGGCAACCCTTGCGTGCCCTGCCGGTTCCAGCTCTAGGGACAGCGTTGCGGAATGGAGCCACCTGTCCTAACTCGCACGTCCTCGGACGGTCACCCGAACTTCCATCGATTCTGTCCGTGCTCTACAGCAAGAGTTTCTACTAATCTAACTAAAGATAGATGCGTCTTATGTTGCTGGTTTCTTCGATTTACAGCCGATTTCTTCCTAGTCGGTTTCCTACTCGTCATCGCTTCACCATCAATTGACCGCTAGAAAACTGCAACCCGGCGTTCTAGTTTGTAAGTTGCCACACTTTCGAAACGTTATCAGGTATACATTCTTGGCAGATTGGGCTATTATCTTCTTGATGCTTCATAAACTAGTTTTGGGAGTCGTCAGTCCGAGGTGTCTTCTGAGCGCTTGAAAGGGTGATGTGGTTGCTATCGGCGCAAATCTCCCTACCATCCCACTATTCTTTCTTTTTAGCGAGACACTCCTCGCTGTATCTCCCGCGGAATATTCTTTCTACCGTGCGTCGGTTTCTCTCCGCACCTGGCACGATCGCTGTCCGAACGTTTCGCGCACACACGCATTTTTGAACCATCACGTAACACTCGGCGCACAATAACGTAAAGGTCACTTTATAACAGCTGGACAATCCGCAGATCGAAAGTACGGTGACGCGCTGCGGGTGAGAGAGGACGCGGTTTCTCGCCGCCATCGACAGGCGGATCGGCGCGTTCGCGCCATTCGCGCACGATTTATTTATCTCTTTTTATTACTTTCATTTCGCCGTCGGGATGTGACGGCTGGGCGGTATATAAATTACGGCACAAGTCGTATCGGCTGTGGTATTCCGCCGCACTGACTCGTACGCGTCCGGTGACGGTGACGGTGACGAGCGGGCGGTTGCGCAATCCCCGCGAGCCGAGAGCCCGAGGTTTGTTTTCCTAAGTGAGTCAACGGCACGATTATTTTAATATATTTCAATGAATGTCGAATGTTGCACCATTCACAAGGCACTCAAGGACCTTTTCGCGGAACACGTACGGATTTCGCGCCGTCCGGCCGCAGCGCGAGATGAACGAAGATCGAAATGCCAGCGGCGCGCGGGACGAGGACGCGCGGAGAACGGCGAGGGGAAAGGAAAAAAAGTTTGCGATGCGGCTCATCTCCGCGACGCGAGAGAGAACGGGACACTGATGACGGAACGTAGCAGCGTTGCGAACGCCCGGTGGCCCACCGCAACGAGATAATTAATTATCAATCGAGCCGCGCGCCGATTATTCGCTCGTACGGTCACCACGCGCGATTGTCTCCGTCGTCGCATTGCGTCGCTCGTTTTGTCTTGATAGCGGCAAGGAATCAGCATTCGCCGAGTGAGTACGCGTTCCAGCGCTTTTGCTTACGCTGCGCTATTAAGTGCGTGTTCAACACGGTTTCAATATCCGAGATGATGCCCGACGGCATGTAAGATAGTCCAGCGATAGTGTCTGCATTGTAGAACATTTTGTGCAACACGTACATTTAATAGTGTCACGATAACTAGGGTGTTGGCGAGTTAACTTCAGGAATGCAAGCGGCAAAATCTTGTTCTGCATTCAATTTCGAGCTGTCTTTCCTTCAACGGGATTGTAATTTGAAACTTGTTTAAGATATTTAATGTTAACACTCCGAGGTCAGCGAAAAAAGACTGTATAATTCCAATCATATTAAGGAAAATTTAACCTCGAATCTATCAGAAAGATGATTATAAAGCTAATATATTCGTTAAAAAATATATTACATGATAAAGAACCTCACGAAATATTCTATACTATGGATGTTAATATTTTATGAATTTAAATATTTTAGAAACGCACATATAAATTGAAGCGACACATTTGTCGATGAAGAACGTCTTTTCGGAAAGCGACAGTTAATTACCAAATTGCTATCAGGTTGCCTTAATTAGTTTCCCTCACCAGACGATTAACTGATAAGTGAACACGATGGTCTCGCTATTTTATATTTTACGAGCCGTCCCTTTTCGGCTATTCCTAAAGTTCCGACTACGTGTCGCCAAATCCTACTCCAAGTGGCCTAATTCATCGAACGCCGACGAGGTATCGCGTGGGAGAACGTCGGCGCCTTTTAGGATCGTATCTCGCGGGCAACGGCCCTTCGATGCACGCACGCATTGTAAAATCCTGTCTCGCACGTATAACATGCGAACGACTTATACCCTTGCATAATGAGACCTCCAACATTTTTTTATAAATCTTTTTCTTGCTACTTACTAAAAAAGCAATAAACATACTCGATAACTGACTGTTTAGTCATACTTTCATAGATAAATACAAATTTTAATTATTATATCAATTAGTGTAATAGAATAATTAATTATTATACCAATTAGTATAATAGAATAAGAAGATAATATAATAGGGTAATTAAGATAATAAATAAAAAAATAGAAATATATCCAAATAAAAGAAATCACAATTTTATTGTGATTTTATTATATAAATATTTTATTATTATTAGGCAATAGCCGTAATATTTAAATGACATTCATAAACGTCAGATTTTTTTATTCTTTTTGCTTCATTCAATCTTTTTTACAGTACGACCAATGCGGCCCTTGAAAAGATACAAAGCGTTTTTATCTATCTAAATTAACCTGCACCATCTGTGTTGGGTTACCTACCTTTACAAGTTGCATCTTTCTAAAGCCATTCTAAAGAAAAACTCACTTCACACACATATATACAAAAAAAACGAGTGACGATCCTATTGGTGCATAGACGAAGGTGAATTGGGATGCTCGCTTAATTATTAAAGGTGACAAGTGTCGGTGCCGATGGTACGGACCAAATTCACCAGAAACTCGGTTCAGTATACCTGAGGCCGATGCTGGCGTAAATCATAGAACAATGGGATAGGACCTTTGTCCGCTGGCCGGGGCGGAAATCTCCCTGAGAGGTCGAGAAGGTGCCTTTACTTCTTTCGTTTACCTTTTCCAAGGAAGACGATGCGTTACCCGACGAAGTCAGTCTTGGTCTTGGTATAGGGAGGTATTAATTCATACATGCAACAGGCCTTATCACAATCTGCTCCGATATCCGTTCGACCTTCAACGACGAGCAGTCAAATCACGAAGAGAGAGAGAGAGAGAGAGAGAGAGAGAGAGAGAGAGAGAAACAGAAAAAAGAGAGAAAGAGACAACAGTCGCGTGTCGATCCGTGATAAACTGACCGGGTTAAAGCCCGGAGTGTCGCGCTGTACGAGCAGAAGCGTTGATTAAGCACGAAGCGTCAAAAGAGCATTCTTCTTATTTAGAACGAAGCTCACGAATATAAAGTAGATTGATAATCGTCGCTACAATAATGACGAATTGTTCGCAGGAGCTGCCCACATCCTCGAACTCTTCTACGCTGAGTAACCGATGACACGGTCACAGATTGAAATATCTCGATGTACGTCTTTTCTTCTATTTTTAACCGGCTCCGAAACGAATGAGTCCGCGTGCACGAAGTCTCTATTAGACCTGACTGCGGCGCGTGCTTTTAAAAAAGATCAAACGCCCCGAATTCTTCACGGAAAGCTTACCTACTATGACGACGGTCGACGATTAATCGCTGCTAGTTAATGCTATAATCTTATGGAATTCGAATCACGGCGATATCGCGAACGGAGTAATGCCTTTCTATGTATATAAAAAGCAACGTGACTCGTACCGTTTTATCGACCATGTCGGAGCTCTGCTGCCGTAATCGGACTGATTGTGACTCGCTCGCTGTGTATTTTTGGAAGATCTGCACCGGGAAAAAGATTCGATTGGATCCAAAGGTCAATATTGCAATTGTTAACTCGCAAGAACATCGTGTATTAATAGCATTATTGTGTCATCTAATCTCAATGCAATTTCTTAAATAGACTATTCTTTTCTTATTTTAAATTTGCAAATAAATTATGTCTTCGACGTCCCACGTTTCCTTACATTTATAAATTCTTTGACCAAATATTTGATCTTCTTTCACCTCGATTTGAGAGATGATCCGTGTACAAAGTGGAGACGCTCGGTGTTACAAATATACAATGATTAATGACACTGCAAATGTAATAATGTCTGCATCCATAAACATCACCGATGTTCTAAAATGCGCGTCGTATTTATTACGCCGGTGAATAATTGATACGATAAGTCTTGCGTGGACAGGAAACGTTTTAAGCGGTTCGTTATGTCACAAACGATGCGCTTTCCTCTACCTCTATTTGTCACAAACTTACCAGGCTGCAGATTGCAGTCTGCGCGCCAATTAGTCACTCTCGTGGCAATCTGCTACCTGCTTGCAACCTGCGACCAATTTTAGGACGTAAAAAATCGCGGCCCATTTTGCTCGGCATCGATTGCGCACGACTAAACGAGATACCAAAGAAATGTTCTTTCTTTGAATTGTACAGGCGATGAATGACATTTTAACTCTTGCGCTTTATAGTGGTAAATTTGCATAATCGATAAAAAATTTGTTTAATCGACTTAAACCGTAGCTTGAAACAAAGAACAGTATTAAAAATACACCAGATGTATAAAGGAACGACTGCGTTACAGATATGTAAGTGGTCTATTAATATAAAATTATATATCCAGAATGCGCGCGATATATGAATATCTATACGGATATTCTTCTTGTGAATACATGTCCAACACCGTTTATCTTTCAAACTGTGCCTGGACAGCGATCCACGAAATGTTATTGTGAGTCATCGCTGTCACAGATTGCAGACTGCGTGTCAATCAAGCATTCTTGCTCCAATATATATTTATGTTCGCTCGATATTCGTTAGGTATCTCGGTTACCAAGACAATATCTAAATAAATGAAGAGTTCTCTTTTTTTAAAAGATTATTTTGAACGTATTTGAAATGCAATCCGCAATAAGCATGCAACAAATATTCTATTTTATCTCTTTTTTTCGATAAATAAATATATTTCATGATTTTGGAAAGCCAGACATTTTGCTTCGGTGTCTTGTCACATAAATTGTCTAGTAGGAAGAATTAACGATGCCATCATCACAGTGCAAGAACGCGAGATATTAAAGCGTTGCAAAACTTTTCTTAACACGTGTATAATGAAGAGAATGTTACATGGGCATAATACGTGCATGCCACACTTCTGCATCAACACGAACGACTGATACGCGCATTGACGCGAGTCAAGTGTGCGAGACGAAGAATCTACACGCGACAATTATTATAGTTGCTATACACCGGTAATGATTTCTGCGTATACGTTTACGTAAGGTCGCGCGGGAACGCGCTTTTCGCGGATTACGAAACCGATCGTTTTCAGTGTGGGTAGATGCAAAAACAATTTCTCCGGCTCGCCCGCGGCTCCGACGCGAAACGCGTGCGTTGAACGCGGAGGGTAGAGAAACTGGTTGAAAGAGGTCGAGAGTGAGAAACGAACCACGTGGAGCACCGGTGTATGGTAGGCGCGCGCGTCATACGGGGTCCCCTTCGAGTCGTGTAGCTTACACGATGCTCGTATTAAGTCCCGCGGCGCGGCCCGCGCAGACCGCATTTAATCAGTTTGCGGTCGCGGCCCGCTCTCTTATGCCCTTTTAATACGTTTTCTCCTCTCCTCCGTTCCTTTGCTCTCGCGCGACACCGCGACGTAACTCAACTCCCGCGTGTACGTTCGCAGCGCAGCACCGACTCCTTTCTCCGGATGGACGACGAGTTGTCCAACTGGCGAGAGTCTACGATTCTTTTGTATCCTCTTGAGAAGCAAGTACAACGGAGCGATTTGAACTGGAAATTCTTTGAAAATCGTACGCGGACGATGATGGTATTTTAGAGAGGCGTAGAGATTATCACAGACTCGAACATACGCGTAAAAGATATTTTTAAAAAAACTCGATATTTTTTATTACGTGTGGATTTAGCGGTGCGTTTGTTCCTCCACTTCGTGTGGTTGGGATAAATTAATAGGGACATTAACGACGGTAGAAAAATAATTAGACCCTCGTATGAATACGCATATCGGACTGCACAAATGTAAATTATGGCGGGACGATCGCGTTGGTGAGGGCCGAGTTCGATTTCCTCGGATTTTATTTGCCCGTTAGTCCGTTTCCTTTCCTTCCTTCCCGCATAGAATCCGGGAGTACGAGAGACCTGCGGCGGTTTTTAGGAGGTTTTACGCCTGTTTCAGTGGGCCGACCGGCAATTTGGTGGAATTAAATAATAGCGCCCGTCCCATTAACGTAACGACGCGGTCGGCGGTGTCTCGCAAGATTCGTGAGAGAGGACCTGGAAGTGGATGGAGGCACGCCAGGTACGCTCACGTTTTATTTCACCGTAACGTGCCAGAAGGTTTACACATACCTACGTCTCAGGAGTCAGGACCCTCCGAGGATACACCCCGCCGGTCCTGTGTGGTCTATCGCGGTTCTTCTAATTATTACCAACAATCCCCCCGAGATTCCTTCGTCAATCTTAAAATTTGTCAAGAATTCCCGCTGCTGCCAACGCCAGGCGCGCATTCGCGCTGACTTAAACGCCGCTTAAGAATTAATAAGCGACGCGTTCGCTCGGAGAAACGGAAACTTTCCCGTGCCAACTCTCGAATGGCGTAAAATTAACCGGACAGAAGCGAAATGCACTCTGGTGAATTGTGTATGTAGTATATAAAAGATAATGTCTAGCACAACATTTCTTCGTTACTGAAACTTCTCGACCGATTAACTTACTCATGACTACTATTCTTGCATATATACACAATATTGAATAATATAAAACACTGAGGAAATTTATAAATTGTATGGTTAATTTTAAACGATAAATTTATCTTGCATTATTAATTTAGATCTACTACAGCGACAGTCTTGCTACTGAAGTCTAGTTATCGATCTCGTATCCATGTCAGAATTTCAAATATAACACAGAGAAGGAAAGTTCAACATTCATGATATCATGAACGACAAAGATTAATATGGATATTTCTCATTGATTATGTAACGTAAATTTACTTTATCACTTTATTACATCTTACGGCATGACCCATTGATTGAATGCCAGCGTGCAATAAATCTTCACTCTTTTAGTCCACGACCCTATTCTTCCAAGAAACGGACAAAGCCGACGAGAGAGCGCGGTCGGCCAGCTAGATGGAGTCGCGTGAGAGAAGCGAATGAAGACGTAGCTATAAACATAAAAGACGTGAAGCGAGTGAACGACGCGGTTTTCACTGCTTAATAATTCTTTTTACTGCGCCGGGTCTGAAATTCGAGCTCCTATGATGGCGTAGCCGGCCGATGTGTCTCGACCGCGGCTACTTCGCGCATCACGATGTTCTTGCGGCGAATTTACGGTTAGAGGTTTAGTAACGTCGCCTTTTCCATAGTAACACGGAAAGGACACGTCCATCGGTATTCGGACGCTTTTAGGCGATCTGCATGGTGACTATAACGTCACGCCGCGTGGACCCACCGCAGCTTTGTGACACCACAACTTTCCGCTGCAATAACATTCACGCCTCTACAACAACAGCCGCGTCTCGTGAGACGAGAGATCCACTCTGCAACAATAATACTGCATGTGTGGCCTGGACAGTGGTGCTCAGACTTTTCGCATTCTTAAGCGTCACTTACACATCGGAAGCAAAAATTTATAACCAGAAATGGGCGATGACTTTCATGCATTCGGATGCAATATCGCAAACGTTACATTCGATGATGAGTACGTAGCGAAATATTATTATTGACTTAAATTATCTTTGTATACGTCTCCTGCTTTCACTAAGAAATCAATCTTTCTCTAAAGGCTGCTTCTAACCATTTTCGATGCGTACGAATGTGTATGAAAATGAGAATCTCCGCAAAAGATGGGAAACGAGCGCCAGCATGTAAAATATCACGAGGACATCGCCAAGGAAACGCTCTAAGTTACGAAGGTAATATTTGCAAGCAGGTAATAGACGCGTTAGAATGGCGCCTCGACAAGTGGCGGACTGTCCCCTTGTTGTTTAAACGACCAGGAACGTGTGAATGGATTTTCTGTTCGCAGAAAGCGCGGCGAGCTCCACAAGATTTCCATTCACGGCCTTCTCGTCCACTTCGAGCTCTTTCGCCGTCAATCACTAAAGCACAGACCAAAAGGTATACGCGAGAGTTGTTCTTACTTAGATAATCACACAATCCCGATAAAAGCATCGTTCTATCGTATACGCATGCGTTCGAACTAAATTAGAAAAAGCGCATAATCTACGATTGCTTTTTGCTTATATCGGTCCTGAAAAAAAAACCTGAAGGCTTGCTTAAGAATAACAATACACGATAAATAAATCATTTCCGACGTCATATACCTTTTATCGAATGCATAATTAATTAATACAATTAAATTCGTGCGAACAGTAGCATATAATCCCATCTTATAGTACATCATTCGCTATAGAACATAATCATTATCACGGTTCTCACACGAACGAGATTGCGGCAGGTTCTAAATCGTATCTATGACGAGCCGATGTTATACATAGAGAGGTGCACATGGCGCAGTCGAGCGTGCTTAGATATGCACGTGCGACATAATCGTGCTTATAATAAGGGCTTCGCCGTTGATTGAAGAATATACGATTCGAGACATCTGCGCGCCACGATAAGATTATTGCGCCTTACTCTACGTCCGCAAAGTTTCGTTATCGTTATGCCTCATTTATTGACTGCGAATATACCACGATGCGATTGACGGAACACTCATGTAATGTTCATCGTGCTGGGCAGTGATGTGTGCATTCGCTGCGCGTACGCGATATGACGATCGTAATGCGCTCGCGAGCACTCTTTGCTTTTACCTTCAGCGCGAACGCGGGAAAAGCCCACTAGAAATCATATCAAGAAACCGGATGGAGACGTCAATTTGATTAATCAGAATAAATATCGTTCACGATATTGGCATGATGCAAGAAATTGCAATCGTATTCGCCTCACGCGATGAAATTCAACGGCGAGAAGAATTGTTGAAACAAGGTGACACATATGCGTTTTGGCATCGCGTTTATCGTCGATAAAAGAAGAATATTAAGATTCATGAAATATTTCGTGCGTGTTCTAATAAAGTAAAAGAAAGAAACTAAAATTATATATATTTTTAAAAGAATTTCGGTAGCAAGAAACGAATTTCAGTGTACAGTACATATCCGTGCTAAAAGCTTCGCTAAGAGCAAAGAGTAATTATAACAAATTTATTAGAAATTCGACGATCATCCCTTTGGCTAATTGTGCGATGATTCGATTCAATTCGGTTAATAAGATAGGAATGATAAAAATTAAAAGATTCTTAGTCAGCTGGCTTACGTATGTGCTAGCTCGCATATAAAAGATACAATAGTATAGCAAATATTACCAAAAACTGTGATATCAAAAAACAATAAGAAATATCATGGCGGTAATGTGTTTTTTTCGTCACTCGCGATTTCATGTCATTTCCTCTTTGTTACCGATTAATTGCGGAATGGAATGTTCGTGGTTATGCTTCATATATGTACATATAATCGTTAATTAGAGTTATACAATAATAATGATTTATCGACACGTATTGTCTGTACCGAGAAGGTACGTGCTTGACCGACGACACTCTCGCGAGCAGTACCGTTGTCGCCGGTAAAGCTTGATTCACCACATTCAACCACGTGGTCAACTGCGCGAAGGTTACCGAAGTCCACGTGTCGGTGCGCGGTGTTCCACGTGTCGCTGAGGCGGCCAAAGCTCCGTGCAGAGATGCGTGCGCGGTGGAAATACTTACGCATACATACTCCATCACGTTTTACGCAAGCGCCAGATATCTCTTGTATTGGCGCGAGACCGACTTATCGTGCTGGCACATACGCGAGCCATGACTAATTGTAAGAATTTTTTAACTGACCATTCCTATCTTATTAAACGAATTGAATCGAATCATCGCACAATTAGTCAAAGGGATGATCACCGAATTTCAAATAAATTTGTTATAATTTTCCACAGTAATCTTCAAATGAAATAAGATTTTTGCTAATTAACTAAAAATACGTTTACATGTCTAGATGTTTCTAAGTATAATTTTCCATTGTAAAAGCTCTCGTATTAATTAATTAAGACAATGTTTTTAAAATCGAACATTTCATCAATAATCAAAATCGTTAGTTGTACAGATAAAAAACGGAAAAAACTAATTCTTTAAAGAAAATTTTTCATATTATTTCTTCATAATTCTACATTTAGATAATTGTCCAGGGTCAAGATGAGGTAAGATAAAAAACGATCTCCTCGATTATCGGTTATCAATGATTATCTTGGACGAATTCTTTGTATATATTTTTAAAAACTGTCTGTTGTTGATATA